>DWQX01000424.1:0-43858 GCA_018245475.1 Pharmacophagus antenor | reverse complement strand
ATGTTACATAACAAGTTCCCTATTTAATAAGGTAAATAAATAATTTGTAGAGCACTAACTTTTGGAGTTTTATTCAAAATTGTAATTTTTTCAAGGTGGTCTCAAACTTTTGGCCGGCAGTGTACGTGTACGTGTGCGTACCGAAGTGCGCTCGATTTGAGGGTTTTTTGTGAGAATTCACATACATCTACTGGATCATCGCAAGTACGAGTGTAGTTTATAAACATGTCTGATAATGTTAGCATGGCTAGCATTGACAGTGATGTTTCAAGTGAGCAACAATTACGTGAGAGTGAGTGAAGCGTTATTAAGGAAATTAATGAGCTCAATCATGGGTAGATGTGAAAAAGATATTAGACCGGAGAAAAGATGTTGGAACGAAAGTGATGAATTGAATAATCAAAAGAATGATGAAACTGGTTTTATAGCTGTGGCGAGATCAAAACGTTTAGCGAGAAGAATTCAAAAATTCAAACGAAATGAGTTCCGAAATAAAATATGAAGTCTGTGTGACGTCACTAGAAGTATTACCTAAACAAATAGGGATGGCAAAACTATTAAAAACAGAAAATATACAAAAGATTGTTGATATATAGTACAAAAACTCCTTTAAAATATTTATTACTTTTGAAAATAAAGTAGAAGCTTAGAAATTTATAACTAGTAAGAAATTTGAAGAACTTGGCTACAGATGTTATTTTACAAATGAAGTCAGTTTATCTTATGGCATAATACGGTACTTAGAATTAGATATAGATGAGAAGGAACTTACTAATGCATTCCAATGTGAATATGACATTATATCAATTAGGAGACTTAAGCGATTAAGCGATAGTGGCGAATGGGACCCGAGCGAAACCGTTCGCTTTTGTTTTAAAACTCCTACGTTACCTACACATATACATGGATACGGCTGTCGTTTTAAAGTTGAACCGTACACATTTCCCGTGACCCAATGTTCAATATACTGGAAATTCGGGCACTTATCAAGGTCCTGTACAAAGAAAAAGAACGTGTGCCCAAAATGTGGGAAAGACCACGCCAACTGTGACACTAATAACTATATTTGCATAAATTGTAAAGGCAAACGTATGGCGTTTAACAAGAATTGTCCTATGTTTTTAAAAGAAAAAACAATTAGATCTATAATGAGCAAAGATAACTGCACGTACAAAATAGCTTTAGAAAAATATTTGAAAGAAGTGGCAAAATTAATAATAAAGTAATAGAAAGAAAGGACAGTTTAACTCGTAACGAAACGCTTGAAGGTAGTGATCAAAAAAAGTCGTACAGAGTTATAGTAATGCCAGGTAAAACAATTTTATTGGAAGGAAATAATGAAAACAACACGGATTTCTCAGAAAACGAAATAAACTATAATACAAACACGAAAGTTAGGAAAAAAAGAAAATAAAAGTAAAAACTAGGAAGATTTCTAACTCGTCAGGAGAGAGGGAAGATAGCGAAGGCTCGTCAACGTCAGGTGAAGAGGAAAAGCATACAGAGAATAGTGATAGTAAATTAACTTTTCATACTTTTTTAAAGAAAACCAAAAAAATTATCTTTTCTAATAATAGTTACAGACAAAAATTAGACTTGTCTTTGAATTAATTGTTCATAAGTTAACTTCACTATTAGTTAAGTTTATAAAAGATGGCGACATTTTAGGGAAATTTTATAATGCAATGTTCAATAATGGATAGTAACTAAAATAAAGAAAATGTTAAGATTATACAATGGAATGCACAAAGTTTGTTACCGAAACGTAAAGAATGAGAACTTTACTTAAATCATGATAATATACATATTTGTTTGTTAAGTGAGATGTGGTTAGAAGCAGATGTAAATTTAAGTGTTAGCAATTATCGAGTTTTTAGAAGGGATAGAGGGGATTCGTACGGGGGGGTCTCTATTCTAGTTCACAAGTCATTGAAGGCTCAAAGATATCCATTAAATATTAGTAACACAAATTGAAGTTATATGTGTAAAAATACTTAATTGTTCTAACTTAGAATATATAATTTCGATATACTGTCGACAATCTGTACGTAAATCATTGCGTGACTGGGAGGAAGTGTTTAGTTGTTTTTCAAGAATAACCGTTGTTGCGGGAGATTTTAAAGGCCACTACACAAATTGGGCGTACAAAGTGGATACAAGGGGACAACAGTTATTTGACGCTTCTTTTGAACACAATTTTATTTGCATTAATTCTGACCCGACCAGAATCTCCATGACTAATAACATACTGCGTACAACTTCTCCCGACATTGCTTTTGTATCTGCAGATATAGTTATTTATTTTAAATGAAATGTCACAAATGAAAGTTTAGGGAGCGACCACTTGATAGTTAAATATTCACTTGTTACTATAGTAGAACATAAAATAACTAAACGACGTAATTTTAAACTAGCAGATTGGGCGAAATATAACGAATTATTGCATAATAAATTTAACAATATATCGGTAGATAACAACAATGTTCAAAAGATGTATAATAATTTTGTTGAGGAAATTAATAATGCTGCGCATAAAAGTATTCCAGTTACGAAAACTTATAACAAAATAGAACAATCGTTTAAACCCAAGCCTAATTGGAGTTCATCTCAAACAACACACACAAACACAAAACGTACTAAACAGTCATGTGTTGACTGTTTAGTACGTTTTGTGTCTAAAATACAAATTGGTTTTTCCAAGAGTATTCCCACCGTAGCTTGTTTTCTTGATATTGATAATGCGTACAATAATCAAAATATTGAATTATTAGTTACAATCATGAATGATTTCAATGTTGGTGCTAAAGTATGTAAATATTTATGGTAATTTTTAGTAAAAGACACTAACAAATTTGTAAAAACGAAGATGCTAGTGTTGTTGTAAGATGGACAAATATGGGTCTTGCACAAGGAGATCCTATCTCTCCCCTTCTTTTTAATATTGCCACGGCGGAGGTGTGTAAACTTGAAAACACTGACATTCTGCATTATGCTGACGATTTTGTTATTTTTAGTCAAAATAAAAAAATAGAGGACAGCATTAAGAATGTTCAACAAGCATTAAATTCTACATCAGTCATTTTAAAAAACATTGGCCTGAATATATCTAACAGAAAGACTAAAGTTTGTTTATTGAGTAGGAGGAGAAGAAGAGACAGAATCTCAATTAATGTGAATCAGTGTAATACAGATGTTGTTGAAAATTTTAAGTATTTGGGCATGTGGCTGGATCGCTCTTTACTTTTTAATAAGCATATTAATAAGACACGAAATAAGATTAATAAAATTATTAACATGCTTGAGATACTGGCTGGACCAACCTGGGGTCTTCATCCCAAACATATAAGAAATTTGTACTTGGCTCTAATCCGTAGTAGAATAGACTTCTGTAGTTTTATTTATGATAGCAGCAAAATCACACTTAGCTAAATTAGATAGGGTACAAAATATAGCACTTCGTGTGATTGGTGGCTTTATTAGAACAACTCCTATTCACGTAATGGAGTGCGAGTTGTGCATTCCCCCACTGAGAAAAGTAGACTCTCCTAATTGTGACGCGTGTGGAATTATAGAGGACGTACATCACCTGTTGACCGAATGTGTCCGGCCGGAACCTTTAAGAAGTGCGTTACAATTAAGATTTGGGCTGGAAATAGGTCAGGTTGGTGTGAGCCATTGTATTTTGTCGTCACCACTATCCGAGGAAGCAATGTTAATTATCAAATTTATGTGCTGTCTTCAATAAAATGTTGTTAATTTATATTAGGATATGATGGGGCTGAGATAGCCATATATGGCTTTAAGCCTCTAAAAAATAAAGAAAAAAAAAACTTATTCAACTGCCGCTCTTAATCCCGGCATTACGGGATACGTCATTTTGATGAAACAACATACAACAAAAAGTTCTGTGCATCAAATGTTTTTTTTCTTTCATCTCTCGCCCTGAATCTCTCATCAGGCGGCAAGTGCACTGATGGTACGCTCACTGCATTAAATTTCTTAAACGGTAAATACCTTACAATAGTAGCCAAGGGTATTATTGCACTATTATAATATTGATCATATCGTTAATAAGTATTAATTTAATGAGATTTTTTTATACAAAATCGTCCCCAAACCTTTCGTTTAATACGATTGCCAACTCTCCAAGCGCAATATAAAAATCGGCGCCGTAGAGTGTGTTAAGGCGACTTTGTGAATTTTTTTAATAAGAAATTTTATGAATCATAAAAGCTTCAAATTATCAAGGTCACGAAAAGGAAACAATGGAAAATGTCCGTAAACCTAGTGTTAGAAGCATACTAATACGTTTTACAATATTCAAACATTAATCTGCAAGGAGATAATATTTGATAACATAATTTGGCTGTAGGAAATTTAGCTGTAAGAATAACTTAAAAATAAAAATATTTTGATAGACATCCCAAAAGAAATAGCAGAACTTTAACCTAAGATGTACAAGTAAGAGTGCGTGTATTGAAGATTGAAAGGGATTGCATTAGTCAAATTTAACATTAGGTTTAGGAGATTTTTTATTCATAGTATTCTTACGAAGCCATTAGTAATTTGACACATTAATTAATCCCGATGTTCCTTTTTTAGAAAAAAAAATCTAATTTACTGTATAGTAAATTTGCTCTCAAGGATAGAAGAGACTGAAAATTAAGATAAGATTTTTTTAATAACTGTAATAAACGTTGTTGCGTCAAATTGACGTCTCGTAAATCAGTATTAATAAAGAAATATTGAATTGAAGACTAATACCAAATAATCTTGTAAAATGATGAAATAATTTTAGTAATTCTTGGCCAGGGTTTATATTAGTTTACCTGTGTACCGGTGCGCATCGAGGGGATCTGGATGGTCAGGATCAGGGGGCGGTGGGCGCGGGCGAGCCGTGTCGTCCCCAGGTAAGCAGGTCTCCACCATAGCTTCTAGACAATTTACAAACAGCTCGCTACTCTCCGCCGTGCATTGGTTCTAAAAATTATAAAAAAATGAAAATCTATTTATATATTTATTTTTGAATGTATTGCCTGTTATAAACAGGTTACAAAGGACAGATTTGAAGCCGAAATGGCATTCTCCTAGGGTAAAGTATCTTACTCATCGCTTCATTAAGAATGGGCATACCACCTGAAGTATGGAAAAAAATCTTACTCTATAATTAAACAAAAAAAAAAACGTTAATGAAAATGATAAATAGGTTAAAATGATTGTAACAGCAGAGAATAATAATGGGAAATGTATGAAAAAGATCCATTAGTGGAATGAGCCGATTTCAAAATACGATAACAGATCCAATGATTAAACCTCGATGTTATATTAATTGCTAAGCAGTCCATATTCCGCACTGAAATGGGGTTGTAAATTTATAATTATTTAAATAGTTTATAATGATAGTAAATGAAGCCTCTAAAAATCGCTTCCAGAGTTGACAATCTGTAATACCACCGCAATAACAAAAGTTTATAGGTTTTGGTGATCTTAGAGGTCTGGATAGTAGAATAAAATAATAATAAATTTAGATTTATACGTCCGTAACTAAAGATAATTATCATTAACAAAAATAAAAAGCTCAAGAGGATCCTCAAATGAATGATTAATTTGCTTATAAAAATAATATTTACCTTGGTGAAGGGTCCGGCAAACCGCCACAAGCCACCGAAGCCGCAGCTCTGCATGTAATGCAACTGCTGTTGACTCGCGTCTTCGGAAGCTATCATATTCTAAACACAATAATAAACTAGTATTTAAATGTTTTTTCAATTTAATGCAGCCTCGGTGCTACAATTTCACTTTAACATAATTTTAAAAATTATCTAAATAATGTCATAATTGTATTTTTTAACAATATTATGGTGATATATTTTTTCAATACGAAGCTAAATATTTATCATGTAAATTCTAAATCTGGAAGTATGAATTTTTTTCAACATCAAATTTTCAAATGCTTCTTTTGTCAAATTGCATTTTTGAATAATTGGAAGTATTGCACCGGGGGACAATATGTATACTTCATTTTATCACCAATAGGCTAATTCTTGACCTCAATTTCACCCATTATTAAGTACGAATGAGGTTGGGGATGGTGAATCGTGTTCGTAGCGTGCGTAGAACACTCTGATTTGAAAAACCTAACACCATGCGAACTCCGCTAATCATGTGGCCCGAAATAAAAATCTGGAACCTCCGCCTTACAAGGCAAGTGGTAAACCACTGCGCCAGGGAGGATTTCGTCTGTTGGAAGGAAAAACTTGATGGTTTGAATCAAGTTAAATACGGTAAAGTTAAGTTTGGTTATGTTCTCTAACCTGTATGATGCTTTGTACTGCGCTCAGTATAACTTGGTCGTGGCAGTGCATCAACACATGGTTGATCTTCATATCCAAGAGACTGTGACTGTGAATAGATATAACATTGCCTTAATATCTTTTACAACTATTTATTAAAGTAGAAACCTATGTAGATCTTAACCAAAAATTAAAAAAAAAATCAAAGACCGGATAATATTATAATATCAGCCTGATGGTTTAAACCACATTATTTTGTGTTAAATAAATCTATTTCTTAGAACTTATGCTATTTCTATTTTCGCAATACTATTATATATAATTTTTGTCTACAATTGACTTCAATTTTACTACTCACATGTACAAGTATAATGACGATAAGAGTGTTAGGCACGAAAAACCGTTTCATTCTAACTATTACCCCCATATCGTACCAATGACCATGTATTTAAAAAGAATAGAACTTTGTTCTTACATGACTGGGAACACTTTTGGAAACACTACTGACCCCTCTGCAAGGTACTGATATAATATTCTGATTTCGTCTTCATCTGTAAAGGAAAATAATTTATATAACAAAAACTTATGTCTATAATTAAAATAGCCATATATAAACAATATTTATTACTGAATGAATATTTACTACAGAATCACCAATCCAAATATTGTACATCTTAGTTATATCTAGATTGCCCAACATTATAGAGTAAAACAATATAGCTATATTACTTAAATTATTAGAAACAAGGTCGGGAATAAATGGTAGAATCATTTTTAATAAATTCATTTAAACAAAATTATTGTAATAATCTTGAAAATCGTAGTACAACTAATATAATTGTGTACAAAATTAAATTGAAAAGCAGTCAAAACTTCTTTGGGCAATCTAATGTTATAGATGTTACACGATATATTGATGTTTGTACCTGTAGTGTATTTGACTAACGTAGCTAGGACTGTCAGTACAAGAGCCTGCGTCGTGAAGTCTGAGAGAACGGAGGGATCCAAGAGGCTATTACTTTCCGGACTTGTAGTGTCTTTGTCGGTTGACGTTTGCTAAAACAATAAAAAACGTAATACAATATGTCCTCAAAACAAACATTAAACAAGCTTCGTGAATCAATGATTGATACCACTATATGGTTTGACATAAGTCTTTGAAATACGAAGGATGGATTTAGTTATAATGATGAACATTAGTTACAATTTGTGAAGAAAAAAAACGAATAAAGCAGGTATTAATTTTGGGGGAACACTATTCTTTGGTGTCTTTGCCCTAATCCTATTTTTCTTTTCAAGTTTATTTTTCCTGTCAAGCAGTTGTCACAAATTGTTCTAATTACTATATGCCACAAAGTGATGATTTTATTAGAGATGCTCCACAAAATTTTGTACTTATAAAATTACTTATAATGCATAATGTTTCATTTCATTTGAGGTAGATTTTTGTCGAGGATCGCGTAAGATAACACCGTACCGCTCATTTCTGCAGTTTCGGTCAAAGAGGACTGCAGCTGATGAAATAGGAAATTTATTTATCTAGCTCATCATCTCGCTTTTATGTATGTAAAAAATTAATTGAGTGATAGTTTATTTATGACTACGTAATAGAGACAAAAATTCGAGACGATATTTACGACAAATCAAGTTTATCACCTTGGTCGAAATC
Organism: Pharmacophagus antenor; assembly: GCA_018245475.1. Classification (NCBI taxonomy): domain Eukaryota; kingdom Metazoa; phylum Arthropoda; class Insecta; order Lepidoptera; family Papilionidae; genus Pharmacophagus; species Pharmacophagus antenor. Next base: position 35,896 of record DWQX01000424.1, on the reverse strand, counting down.
TCAGGGTAATCGCTGTCTCCGGACTTTGTTGACGAGGGCCTGTCGGTCATGTCGTCGATGCTGCCAGGGGAGCCGCGACCGTCGTCGTCCAGCCCCTGCAAATGTAAACGTCATGTCTACAGCATGGCATGTAACAATAAATATATTTCTCAGAGAATAGCAATGCGACTAACATCCTCCGTGATGGAACGGTTTACCGCTTGAGTAATAACACGGAGGTACCAAATTAGGTTCGAAGGCCATATTATTAGTTTGTGTGGTAGTAGGGTACTCGCTTGCCTTACTTCCACATTCAAACGCATTATGGTGCCATAACTGTATTTCTGTGTTCCGGTAACATAACATGTGAGAACTGGAGTAATCTAGGCGAGCACGCTTCAACCTCCCTTTGTCTTCGTTATCACGTAACATCATGTGTGGTTGATATCAAGTGTTAAATGTACGTACATCAAGGCCGCTGTCCGCATCTGTGTGGTCGCGGGCCGCGTCCCCGGCGGCTCCGTGCTGCACGCTGTGCGCACGGCCTTCGCTGTCCTGCACACGTACCACGCACATTTAAAACTCACGACTGACTTAATAATTTACAACTAAAGAAAAAAAAAATAGAAAAGGAAAGTGCAATCTCAAAACATTTAGGAAACAATAAATTCTTGAAAAACGACCCAAATATCTATATGATTTTTAGTAAACTTTTTTTATCGCATTTAACAATTGTTTTACAAAACGTATCTCATAGGATTATCTAATAATGGCATCATATCATAATATTATATATGACAAAATAATAATATATAATTTACACGTTACATTAACAGAACTTAAAGTTTCGAATGGATTCATGCAATTTCGTTATTTCATTTCGAGATCGCACAATTATTAAGCTAGGGTACATGTAGGTACAAACATTTGCATCTATTAAATTTTTAAATTGGTTTATATCCAAAGAGTAGTTATGCCGAGAAATTATAAAACAATATTTTTAGTCAGTTTAATGTAAATCTAGGAAAGCTGTGTACTATTGTTATTTAAATAAAAAAAAATTATAACAGGTCTTGTGTATTTATAACACATTATATTACGTTATATTATAGCATTATTCTTTATATTTCCAAAACGTGATCTGAGCAGTGCTGCCATATTTTTTTTTTTACGATTAATTTTGTTTATACGGTGATTTTAATTAGAAAAATCATTTAAAACTACTATGGTATAATTTTGGATATAGCCAGATGTTGCCGGGGCTAAAACCATGCAGGGTTATATGACGAGTTTCCATCAAAGTAATGGCCCTTCGAATAGTTTACATGTTGATTATGATTCCTAACAACATTCATACACAAAGCACACAGAAATTGTAACAATATTAATAAAAATCCGTGCTGTGTTAGATAATGTTGCTAAAAGAATTTAGAACTTGCAAAGTATACATTTATCTGTCACGATAGTGTTTTTATTTACATATATTTTACTTCTACGTAAAACGCTAGATAAAAAAACACACTCTACAGCCAAGTCCAGTCAAGTTATTTCTAGTAGTTCCGTATAATAGATGCCAGACATAAAATTTTTGCAAGTCCTAATGACATGTAGGTACAATATTTTTTCACGCAGATTTATTTACAATTACCCGAGGTGGTCCGATAGTGTCTTTCGATGTGGGCACGGAGAATGAGCGTTGCGTCTTAAAAAGCATTCTAGCTGACGTCTATATAGGGATAAAGCAGTGCAAAAGCGGGCCCGGACAGTCGACGAGGTAAATGATGTGGAAATAATTGATTTTTTACGCATACAAACGATACATGGATCAACCAAATCCATACAAGTTGCATGAAAAAACACAATGCGTTATAGTAGAATGATTCGACCAGTACTACGACAGTACCGGTTACGAGTTACTGAAAGGAAAAGTTTTAAATAGTAAGCAGTGATAAGAGAAAACTTTAATAATTCCATATAAATATTATGTAATCATTTGCAAATATCTAGTGTTAATATTTTCAACATACAATAATACAGGCAGAACGAGAATACATATAAATTCACTAAATTCACTTATTAAAATTAATTTTATTTGATTTAATGTTATATCGAAGTGACCACTTAATTTAAACGGAAGCTTCAAAATATTGAACTATTTATGGTTTCATCATATTCTCCACAACAACCTCAAATTTTTATTTTATATTAAAGTAGATTAAAAGAAAAAAAAAATAGAAGAATTTAACAACCATATTTTACTAGACATTAAGAAACTAAACAAATAATACCAATGAGATATTCAAAACAAAAATCTTTAATGATACACATTGCGAAATACCGAATCTGATACGCACAAGAGTACGAGTTTTGTTAAAATTAATATCATATGGTTACCTGATGAGATATAGACATCATATGGGGACTGTGACCACCACTACTAGATTGTTGTAGTGTTGGCGATTTACCTGTACAAAAAGAACTTAGATTACACTTTGAATATAACATTAACACATTATAATAAAGTTATATCCATTTTCAGTTAATTTGATGGCAAAAAGACTTAACGTAACCTTTAAGGTGACAAATATAAATGATTATTCTGGAAACAAGTTAGAGAAATGGATCTATAAAACTCTAATTATTTAAAATAAATCAAAAAAGTTGTAAAATGTTCACATTTATAATTTGTCAGAGTATTTTGGGCATGAACGTTTCACCGTCTATGACCTTTTTGTCACTTAATATAATTTGCCAAGAAGGTCAAAGGTTAGTCTACTGCCAATAAATTCAAAGTTAATCCACAATATACTTTTTTCAATTGGGCCTTCATTTTTGAATTGCCAAATGTTTCTAACGCAAGTTGAGAAATGCATGGACACATGGACAATCGTTTCCCCTTCTGTGAAGAGCCATGCAAGAAACGCAGGGGCACCCTTTAAATCATTATTTCAGAAATACACTTTTTCTTTTGTCGAATTAAAACAAATTTCATCTACATGGATTTTTTTCATTAAATTAATCTCCGAATGAATAGTATGTCCTAGTAATAATAATGCATCCTTTGGGGATGACTGTCGGCAAATAGCCGCCTAAGCCTTTTTAGCCATGTTCGAATGTACTGAGATATAATCGATAAACTTAGTTAAGAACTCCGCAGCATAGCATTTTTTTTAAACTAAACAACAGTCAATGCCTTCAAAAATTGTTCAACTAATATATTAAATATATTCTAACAAGAGCTTTTGTTCATAGCTTTTCGACGACTGGTTTCGACCGTAAAAGGTTAAACCTGGGCAAGAGCAAATTCAAAATATCTTTTCGGATCCAACCGTGAAAAAAGATGAAACGGGATTACTCATGTGACTAGAAGACTATGTAAGTTAGAGAAATATTACCGCCATGCGCGCAAGATAATGCGGCTTGGTCAAGTACGTCCCATGACTTCTGGCGGCGGCTCTGGCATGACGAGTGCGTGGACGACAGCGGCTGGATCATAATTGACGACTGTACAATAACATCACAACAACTTCATATCATTACGACAAAGAGTATACCCAATCAGATAAAAAAACCGTCGAAGAAGCAATTATATCTAAGTAGCAAAACTAGGAAACGACTGATAATCGTTAAACAGCTAAAAATAGGCTATATGTGAGAATACTCTTAAAAGTATTCGAACTTAGAACATTTAAATTCGTACTAAAACGATAGAGAATATAATTTTATTTAATTCAATTAGATAGAACACAAAACTTACTTGATGGTGTTCGGCAGTAGGGCAGTAGTGATCACAATTGTCAGGTAGCCATTTCGGGAGGGAGTGCTTCACGTGACAGCGCGATCTGACTTCTTCACTGACACAAACCAATGCTGAAATAAAAAATATATATATTTTTTAATTTAATCAACAATTATATTAATGAATGCCAAAAATCTTGTTATTGCCTTCGTGGCGCAATGGTTTACTGCTTGGCTTTTAAAACGGGGTACCCGATTTTGATTTCGGGCCACATGATTGGTTAAGACTCGTTGGTGGGAGATATTTTTCGAACACAGTTAGCTACAACCCTCAATGTCAATCTTATGCCATAACAATTTTTTTTATCGGTTATGGAAAAACACTTCACCTCGATTTCACCTGGTGTTAAATGATAATGAGACCGTAATTAGTGAAGCATGTTCGCCCATAACACACCTGGCTGTCACATGTTTGTCTAGCGGAAAACAGTATTGCTATTATGGCGGTAGATTGATATTGGGGGTGGTAACAAGTCAGCAGGATTCGAAAAACCTTATCACTATTCAGACTCCAATATCCTGTGGCCTGGGAATCGAACCTGGGACCTCCGCGTTACAAGGCAAGCGGTAAGTCATTGCGCCACGAAAGCAATCACAAGTTTGTTGGCATTTATTAAAATCATTGTTGATTAAATATAACTTTGTACTCTGCACCACGGAGGCAGTTAAGTCTTACTGTGTTTTAGAAATCATGCATGTGAGAGCCAGAGTTTTTCTAACGAACACGTTTCACCATCTAGGGCAGTATTACAACTTATATAATATGGAAAATAAAAACGAAACCTATTTCGATTTGTTAAAAACGAGATATCTCGTTACCGTAAGCGATGTGTTAGAAAAAAATAGTGTTTACCTGTAAGATATGCGACAGTGTCGGGCGCCACGTGAAACTTGTCGCGGCGCGCGCGGGCGACGGTCGCGAGCAGCGCGGCGAGCACGCGGCACGTGCGCGACACCGTCGCCGCCTGTGGGTGCCGGTAGCCCTTGATCAGGTGCCCCACCAGCGCGAAATGGAAGTTCGACCGAAAACTGGTAATTGCATAATAATAATACTTTAACATGTTTCGTACGGTTCATCATCATCGTTAATCTACGGCAGTCGACTGATAGATATAAGCCTCTCCAAGGACCAAGGAACACTACTTAGTTCAGTTTTCGGCTTTACGCATCTGGTACCTACCAACTGCTCACTTAATTTTCTATACTTCGTTAAATGATATTGATTTCATAACGTCGATAATTACATTAAATATTTTATAAATAATCATAATTTTTAATATATTATGCATGATCTATGAGCTGATACCCGCACCCTTCGCTGGGCCAAAAAATATATTCAAACTAATAACTTATATAACCCATATGTTTCACGCAGTTTGATCTAAAGTTCTCCAAAACACGTTCCGCCACAGAAAATGACAATTTAGAATTATAAAATCTTTTATTTTCAGTTCCTATTTCATTAAAGATTTAAGTTGTTTTTCTCATGTTAGTTCTTCTTAGGGAAGAATCCGCTGCAAACTAATTATAATTAAAAGATTGAATATTAAGAGTAACTTTATATCCTTTATAAAAAAAAGTATTAGTTACAAGTACAAGCTTTTCATATACTAAATATTAATTGATAATAGAATATGAAAAGTGTGCAAATATCGAAACAAGCTATAAAACTTGTTACTTGTTATAATATTATTACCTCAACCCAACAGCATGATCAAGTTGTTTAAAATGCCATTCCAATGGCTCTCTGGTTTCCATCATCACTTGCTCCAAGCTCTGTAAATGACATGTGATTATGTTCATATTTCTAATTGTAGAACACGACATAAATAGAATGAACAATCCTACCTTATTATCAAAAACACCTTGCGAGTCTAGAGTGTGAAGATTTTGTTCCATGAGTGCTAAACCAGCTGCATACAGTGTTGGCTCATCTAATTGAAGAACAGATAACGCAACCCAAAACAAGGCCTTGTGGATAGGCGATTCCTGCGGAAAGAAGGTATGCGTTGATGGACGTTTATAATCATTAAACTAATAATCATTAAAATGAAAGAAAAAAAAAGACAAGTTATATCCGTTAATCATCACAACAATGCATTTTAATTTCAATGTTCTTAATGAACAAAATGAACTAATCACACCATTTTATTAAATTTATGTTTTATGTAACTGACAGGTGTATTATTTACTAATAAAAGAAAACAATTTGTAGCTTTGATAAGAAAACGTAGGTGTATGGTGTTGTGAATAAATAATTTTACGTTTGTCTACTTACCGGATGCAACAATGGTTGTAATCTCGTTAAGCACATGATTAGTGCCTCCAGTAGTGCAAGATCATTAAAAGACTCTAATGCCTTTACCAATATCCTGAGCAGTTGTTTCATATCATCGTCCGTTACATTTTTGCCTTGAACACAAAAATAAAAAAGTCCATTTACAATTACTATATTTACTAATGTAAATTATACAACGTACTAAGATAAATTGCGAAGAATCTTACTTATACATCCAAACACAATCAACGCTCGTGGCTGTAATGCCGGATTGAAGCAGAAGGCAAAGCTTTTAGCTAGTGATGTCCTGAAATAAAAAAAAAACATCGAATGAGATACGTGTAGAAAAGAAGAATAGTTACAGCGGTTCTTTTTGCGGCTAAATTGTAGCTTGCACACATTGTAGAACTGAGATCTTTGGTTCGATTTCGCGAGCATATAAATGATTTTTTTTTTTACGGTACTAAGACATTTTGAACCCGTTTAGTAATCACATATATTGTCAATCTTCCGGTATTCAGTTTTGCTCAGATATATACCTACAGTTACTTATGTGAGAGTTTTGGTTGAGCATGGTTTTATATCTTCCCCTTTATTGTCAACTGACATCATTTGCATAGCAAACAAAATATAAATAGTAGTGTAAAAAGATTATTAGCAAAATCCTTACGTTTACTTTCATGGACAAGCTTATCAATATTTGAAATAATGCCTTGCGTCTCGCTGTTTTATTCCAGAAAGCGTATTGAAACCAATACCAGGTATTGAGCCAGTCGCAGTGGGGTATGTCGCGCATGCAGGCCTCCATGATCTCCAACAGTGCGTCGGTGATTGTCTCGAGGGACTGTAGCGGCAGGCGCTCTCGGTCAGACTGTGAGGGTGTTTGCGACTGCGAGGCGGTGGAAGGCGCCAGCGAAGTGGTCGTGCCGCCGCCGCTTGATGACTCGGTGCTTGCGCCGTGCGAATGTTCTGAATACCTGCGACGGCTTCTTAATCTGATATTTTCGTTGTCTCCCTACTTATTCTAGAATGTTCCAGTTGGTGAAACAATCTGTACGAGTGATGTCCCTATGGTGATATTATTTTTTCTACTGGCATTACAAGTAGATTTATGAGGTCACAATAAGAGAAAAGGTACTAATAACAAAGTATCGCAGAACAAATTAATCTTTTATTCAGAATTACTAGAGGGGGGCCCCCTGTCGTAAACACTGACACAATAGTCATGCTCCATATTTAGTTTAATTATATAATTTCCTAAATATCTCAAAAAATATATGACATTATAATAATGACTAATTTTTTCTATATGATACAGATGCTCTAGTTTACCAGTCGCCACCGTGACGATTGTATGGACTCCGGAAGGCAGTAACGGCTGCTGATTTAACTTTCGATATGCCAAACATCTGATAAAATTTGGGTAGCGCGAATTCGTCCAACGACATCATTAATAGACGCTGTGTCTCCTCTGAAAAAAAACCCGTATATAATAAGGCAATTAATGTTCTAACTGTCGATTATATGTGTATAAAAAAACAAAAATAAAATCATTCATATCACCTGAAAAGCTGGGTGTGTTGCATGTGCAGAGCGAGTGTATGATATTGATGACGAGGCCGTGGGTGGCGGCGCGCATGGGCACCGTTCCTGAGCACACCAGGAACGAGACCGTGTGAAACAGGTAAGGCAGGTGACGCGCTACGTCCAGGCAGTTGTTGAACGACAGCATTAACTGCACACAGCAACAATAGGTGACAATGACGTCGAAAAGTGTCAATTTTTTTTATCACATTAAAGAATGCCAGAGTATTCTAGGCGTAAGTTTTCACTTTTCAAATTTTTAACATTTCACTTATAGAAAAAAAGTACATGGTCGGACAAGCGTTAAGACTAAAAACGAGTATCGCAAATGTAGAGTATTCCATATAATAAGATGCAGCTTTTTACATAGAAAATGGACTCGGATATTTTTTTTTAAATATAATAAAAAAATGGATTGTCTTAAATTTAAGGTGCCTCTTATAGTCTGAAAATTAAACGCTGTGTTGCTAAGGTGACAAATGATTTGAACACTAAAGAAATCATTCACACAATAGAGTACTGTACTTACCAAATATCTTGCCAATATGGCGATATCATCCCACATCATGTGTTGCTCTAACATTGCTGTTGGTGAGTGGCATGTCTTATCCACCACCTAAGAATAATGTTTCATTTAAAACTGTCGACTAATTCAAACCGAATATATTTTGGAATAGCAGAATATATTCGGTTAATTTTAATTAATAATAACTTTTTTTTACATTAAAACTAGCCGTCGCTTGCGAATAGTTTTGCGTGAACGGAAGAGAACAAAAAATTGAATTTGTTATCAAAAATAAACGTTTTCCCGCAATAAAAAGTACGTTAAACATTATCCGTGGTATTAAGTCTTCATGATACCACACTCCATAAAAATCCGTTAAGTAATTTTGGGTAATGAAATAACTTAACAACAGACAATTTTAAAAATTATTGTTTTGTGTCTAATTGATTACATTAACTATAACTGAAGGAATTTTCCGACTCAGTGTCATAGATTTAATTCAATATCATATAACAAGTAAAAAGAGAATTATATTTAAAAACGTATGTGGTAATATATTTTTAAAACAAATAATTATTAAACAATTAAAGAATCAGTACACAACAATAATTGAATAAATGTGTACTAAGAATTTTGAATTTAGGAATAGTGTTGTCCAATTATACGCCAATCATATAATAACTTAAAACTGGCTACAAAACGAAAAACTACTAATGTAAAAGGGCTAAAAAAACTAATAAATAAAACAAAGCAAGGAATAGTGCTGGTACATAAAATAATGCAAATAAAACATATAAAAAGAAAAAACTCACAGTGGCCGGGGTAACGGGACCCAGAATATTATTGGGCAGTTTGGATAGGGCCTGCGGGAGACACATTAATTTACACAGATTGTTTTCACTTATCGATATCGACAAACAGATTTTTTAGTTAAGTGCTACATTCCGTTTAATGCAACTAGAAATGTAAAATTAAAATACTAGTTGTAATTATAAAATGTTGGCGTCGAAATCGATTAGTTTTAACACTAGGTTTACGGGAGACATCATTTTGGTGAAACAAAGTTCTGTATACATACTTATGTGTTAATTCTTTTTCACAATGTTTATGGCAACATTGCCTTATATTTTAAAAACATCTCATACAAGAATTCATTAAATCATCAATATACCATGGCATAAAAACAAATTTCCGTAAACCTATTGTTAAGTTACGCAGTAAATTTATTTTTAACAATTATTTCTAAATAAATATCATTAAAACATCTACATTCCGTCTACATTCAACATAATTCAAAAAATATTACAAGAACAAAGTTTTGTATAACTTGATCATAGAGGTTTACAAAAAACTGTTCAACATGAATGACTTATTACAATAAAATATTTTATAACAATATGTAATATTTATTCACAATGTGCATTTTTTAAATGCATTCCTTATTTATATATCTTTTGAGCTTATTCCAATTAATTAATCACATACTCTATTTTTTAATTCTTAGTTAATATAAATAAAGAACTTTTCCATCGATCTTTTATTGTTTTATTATTATAATGTTAGTACTAGCCGCGATCTACAGATAAAGATTTTGCACTAATGTTACACAAGGCACATGAACATGGATTAAAAAATCAAGCGAGTACAAACAAAGCAGCTTTTAACTGAAATATGCGATACATGAACACTCACCCGACACATACGCCCGATAACTTTTTTGGAAACAAGTTGAACGTTCGCGGACGCGAGGGCTACGGCTGTGTCCGCCATTATCTCGATCATTGGTGAACCGAGTCCTAAGTAGTAGTAAATTAATAAAAAAAAAATAAAGTAGAAATATTTTTAGGCCTATGATCAATTATTTCAACAATAAATAATTTATTGTTATTTTATGTCTCAATGTTTCAGCTACATGACAAGATAAGTAATACACACCAGAGTTAACACTTCTTTGTATAAAACTATCAAGGACCATGTCTATAAGCTCAGGTACTTGTCCGATGGAGCCCCAGATCTTGGCTTGCACTGAAGGATACATCTCCGTCTCCTCTATTGTAAGTGTTATAAGTTTTTCTAATATCTGAGCCACTTGCTTCTGACGTCGGGATTCATCTGATGGCTTGCAGAATCTATTTTAAATTTGACTATTATTTAAAAAACTATTTTAAATTAAATAGTACATCAATATTTTCACATTTTTTAAGGAGAAGTAAGACCATTCTTACATAGTTCGATAATAAATTTAAGTTTAGATAAAACTTACCTTACTAAATTAGCTAACCATGGCGTCATATATTCTAAACATAAATGTTTCAACTCTATTGTGGATCCTCTGAAACCCTGGAATAGTTAACAACATGAATAACTTGTAATAGCATAAATAACTTATTTTAAATCATAACATTTGTACCTGTATACATTCTTCTAAAAATTCAAGAGTGAGGTGTGGTTCATTGTGTGCTAACTTTTCACTTACTGATTTTATGAAGATTGTGTTATTTGATGGAATACAAAGACCTGTAAGAAGAAAAAGATAACTAAACATTAACAATTTATCTAATATTTTACTTGATGTATACTACAATATACATCTATCACACAATCAAGGTACTATATATTTAGTGCTAACCAGAGGTTTCTAGCAGTTGACCTTCGATTTTTAGGTGAAATGTTGCTGTTAGTGCGCACAGCTGGTTATAGGCTGCAGTACGTAGGTTTGGGTCGCTGGAACCGAGATTTAGTAAAGCCATGTTCAGCAACGTACCCGGCACGTCTTTAGGACGAATCTTCTGATGTACTGTTACAGAGTCTTGCTGAAAATATAATAAATAAAAAGTCATCGTCATACCGCCTGTGACATAATTAAGAGCATTATAAACGATTTAAATTTTTAAACTAAGTATTATATACTTGTTTACAACAACTAAACATATTTATAAATGGGGCACACTAAAAGTTTTGCACTTCTAGCTAGGCAGTGATAGCGTTCAATCAGCACGTAGAAAACATGCCTTCAGATTAGTGGTCCTTTTGTTTTAAAAAATGGTTCGATCGCATGAAAAAATGTTTAAAATGTTAAGGAGAGTATTTTGAAAAGCAATAAACGTAATACTTTGGTTATAACATGTTTTTTTTGTTTAGCAAAACTTATAGTATGACCTATGTATACTAAAAAAAATCTGATAATGTAATTTAATTAAAATCAATCCAACCCTTTGCTCGCTATGTTGTTATAAACAGACAAATATATCGACCTACATGCATATATAAATAGGGTTCAAAATTAAAACATCCCTTTTTTTACAGAGACTATAAACCTACCGGCTGACTAAGTTCCCACCGGTTGCGTATATGTATGATAGACTGCACAATGTTGTCACAGTCATTATGGATGAAACTTAATGGCGTTGAATCATTTATTATTGACAATGAGAATTGATTGTCATCTACCAGGCACACCTGTAGAATAATAGGATTAACCTTTATAATTTAACACTAGTTGCAATATATAATTTAGATATTACTTTAAAAGTAATAAAAAAAACCGATTAATAGAATAATTTGCAGTACCTCATCGATCTCAGAGGCGTAATACACATCGTTTAGTAGAACTTGCAACCCCAGCACTTTGGTCTTTTCAACAGATGTTATTTGAAGAGCAGTAGGTCCAACCTAATAAAAAAATCATGTGAGACTGATTATCGATGTTGCTCTTTCCCTAATTATTGTAATTAACGGTCAGTTTATAGGAATTCATAAACGAGATTTGAACGAAACATGTTAATACTTTGTTGACCGGTCACGAGTTAACTTGTGATGCATTTTTTCGTATCGCCGTTGTTTTCACCACTGGCGACGATACAGTGCAATTGCTGTTCAGTATATTTCTAGTTCTCCTATATATATATAACTCATGTCTCCATTTTTGTAATCAATTTTTGTTCTATAATATAATCTCTAGTACTATATATAATATTAGAGATTATAGAACTATAGCCGGTGAGATGAGATAAAATTTTTAGAATAATTGCTGGTCAACAATCTGTTAAAACATATTGGACATATAATTAGTGTTACACCCTCTAACCCTTAGTACATATAGTAAAACGATATATATTTTTTTATATTTGCTAGTTTATTTATTAAGTGTTCATACAAATGACATACCTTTATAGCAACTTTAGTATCTTTGTGAGATAGTTTGAGAGCATTGTTGAAGACTTTTAGATCCTCATCAAGTGCAAGCGTGGCCCCGGGTAATTTCAGTTGTTCACTGTCTAGGAAGTCGCTCAGTCGGGTGTGGTTATCGATGAATATTAATTTACGGTTACCCTGTAGTAGTAAACAAATGTGTGGTGTTGAAACAGTGATGATACGATTCCTGTACTAATAACAGTTCCGTTAGAAAATATATTAAAATAATTTTAAAGCTACTATGGTCACGAACTGACGGATTATTGAGTGATTAGATTTTGATAAGATATATATAAAATTATAAATTGTACAATATGGACATATCTTCATTATTTAAAATTATCATAAACTCTGCCATCTTGTGAGAGGCTACAAAAATAGCATTCATATTTTAGAATTCATATTAATTTTAATCCTATATGTATATCCAAAATGATACGTTACGCATATCAGTTAAAGGCAAAAAATCGGAAATTGGTAAGGGGATAATAAAAAACCTTTGTGGATACAAATAGGTTTAAATTTTTATAATGATCGATATACTTCTTCTATTTGTGTTTTCAACCAGATTATATGCTTATTACATTTATTTAGATAAAAGCTCTAACGTAGAATATTCCATGATTGTTGTCAAATTAATTCATAAAAGTCAAATAGCAAACTGCTCGTAAATATACTTACTAGGTTAACCTAACCTATTCGAGAGCGACTGATGGTTCCTTGGCATTATTTTTGCATAAACGGTGTAGAATCATGAATGGGTTAAGCATTTATGCTATATAAAATCCAAATCGATACGGTGTTAACGGATGAGCACTCACTCTGAGCGGCGCCAGTATAGCCTCGTGAAACTTCGTGTACTCGCGGACCCAGCCATTACAGTTGTATATGTAGCACGCGTGTATGTTGATATACGCGACCTCCGGCAGCACACTAAACCACTTCTGCAGGAAATCCGTTCTGAAATTTTACATTTAAATTATCTTTCCTTGTATAATAAATTTACTACAATGATTCTTAGAGGTAATTGCCACCGAGTGTGGTGAGTACCGCGTGCCTTGTAACGCAGTCGTCCCGGTACGATTCCCGGGGCCATAAGAGTAGTGAAGTTTAGATGATGGTAGGGTTTTTTCTTTTTTTAAAGCCGCTTGGCAAGCTACCACCCTCAACGTTGAGGACATGTGATTATCATTACCGATAAAAAAGACTACAGAAAAATAATTTCGTAATTATATAATTTTAATTTTCAGTTAATTACCTAAATCTGTTTTCAGAACCAGTATGAGTAAAGTCGACGATCAGTTCAAAAGGTTGCTGGCAAAACGGCTTGAGCGTCAATATAACATGGTAGATGAGCAAGTCCGCATTCACTTCGCCAATTCTGAAAGAAGCACAATGAAATATATTCTTTAATAAAAATATTGACATAATTTTGAATAGCATTATTTAAAATCTGATTTGTAAACCACTTTGAAAAAATTCGATGTAGAAATCATTTTCAATATAGTTTTAGTTATTACTTATTGTCTAGATAAATAAAAAACTATATAACTAAATATTGAATGAAACCAGTAATAATTATTTATTAAAAGAGAAAATCATTCAATTGAGTTATAGAATATACTAACTTATATCTTCTTGAAATGAAATAAAACACTGGATTGCCTATCTTACTGGTACCAGCTTGATAGAAGATGTTAAGGCTTTTGATACTTTTAAATTCTTCCTTTTCGTGCATGTTGTGCTTGACAATAAATTCCTCGAAGTTAGTTGACGACATATCTATTGACGACCATCGGGCGTAGGAAGAGAATAGAAGACCAGATGTTCTACAAGATAAATAGCCATTCACAATAATATTTATGATAACATTATAACGCGTTAATATTTATCTATAAATCGTGAACTTTATATAAAATGGATTTTAATAACTTACGATTCAACAGGCTTATGTTCCGGTGGACCTAAATATGCAAGCAATGTCGCCATCTGCAAGTAAGAGACAACTGGTTTAAAATAGTATCTAAATATCTTATTTATATGTTAATATAACATGAGATTGACGTATATCCAACATAAGTGCATGGATAATAGACAGACTTCAAAAACATAGTAACACTATAGATTATGCAACTCTAATATGGTACCTTATCAAAAGGACGTCTTCCGACCGCCTTATGGTCTCTACTGCAAGACAAGTAGTCACCTATCCTCTCTTGGTGGTTCCACAGTAGACGATGTAGAGCGACTACGTTCGCATCGCTGATGAATGATAGATTATGTGATGTCTGATCAATGCTCTCACAGTCCGATGCGATTTGGATGAAGAATCTGAGGGGAAATAAAATGAAAAACTGCTTAATATATTTTTAACACTCCATCTCGCTGTTTCCATGAGATTTTATTGTAAACATTAGAAGTACTAACACTTACTTGCGTTAACGAGGTATGTAAACAATAGATAAAAAAGAATTTATAAAAATTTAAGATTGACAGTCTAAAGAAATCAAAATATATTTGATTGAAAGTGTTAAATTAAATTCAGAGAAAGCGTTTGGACTAATTGATGCTTCAGGCAATTTTAAGCATTTGGTTGCTTCTAGTCTTAAATATATAATTGTGTAGATATACTCGTACATAGTTATATTTTATCGCAACATTAATGCTATCCATAGATAAGAGAAGCGTATTAAACTTACTTCCGGCCAGCTTCAAAATGGACTCTAAGAAAATCATTAAAAGGCAACATGTGTTGTTCTTTAGAAAATTCAACGTGGTTGGCTATGTTCTGGAGGATCTTGGACATTAACATCAAACCGCGCTTAACTTGGGGGGGCACGGGTCGACTAACGATGCCCATTTCTTGCGGTGATACTATGAAAAATGCAAAATGATAATCGTTAAATTCTGGCTTTAAGTAGACGAACTTCATGTTATTAAATTATTATAAGTGTTTTAAACTATCGTAAATTGCTAAACAGTCTCAACGAAACTAAAACTATTATAAAAAAATATCACATGTATGTAATTTTATTATGGAAATATCCTTCCCTTCCTTTACCGTAAATTGTCACTTGGTGGTGTTGCTATACGTTCAACAAATGTTCAGATACACAAAATACACTAACAAAGCCTGCAGGATACTGGTAGTGGGATAGAAAACTTATGGTGTTGCATTATTGTGAATAAACAAAAATAAAAACGAAGTCAACACGCACCTATTGCGGGATTAATGAACCTCAAAAACAAAACAGTGCCCACTGCGCCTACACTTGTTTGTGGAAATTGTGCAAAACGCTTGCTCAGAACCTGGGAACAAATAATGTTAAATAGCGATAAAAATAATACTTATATGTATCAACTATTAATCCGTTCGGTACGAGCGCCGGATATATCCGGCATTTACCAAAAATTCAGTAACGTGTTATTTTCCTATAAATATCTTTGAAATTTAATGCTATAAATAGGTTTTCGTAAGCATTTTTTTTAATTATAAGCTGACTTCGGGCATTTTCTATTCCGCGCGGGTCCTCATGCAGCTTAAACGTCTGGGGGGAAAATCGCTAGTACCGAAAGGGTTAAAACATTAAAATAGGTTTGCAGGTAAATAGTTATAGGGTAAATGTGGTAAGCAACTGGCTAAGGGAAAAAAAGTATAAGCAATATAAAAAAAAATTGTAATAATTATCTGTCAATAATTTACTTTATGGGCGATAAAACGAACAAAATATTACCTGATATAGACAGTGACACATACTGCGCAGCTGCGGAGGAAACTTATCTGCAGAGTTGACGATGCGGTCGAAGACTTCCTTTGTCAACTCTATCAGATTGGTGCGGTTGACAACGATATCTTGATTTGGATCAAGCCTGTAATCAAATGATCTTTAATTTTGTATCATACTTGTATATCAGTATATCAATATCACTTATATCTAAATATTTTATAGACGTCAGCATGATAGAAATGAATTATATCCAAACAAGTTGACTGCCTCCGGGACGCGCGGTTTAACGCTTACCTTGTAACGCGATGGTCCCGGATTAGATTTCCGGGACACTAGTCGAGTCTAAATGGAGGTAGAGATTTTCGAACCCGCCTAGCTAGGTACCTGCCTCTATGACAATCTGCCGCCATAACAGCGTTTATGTGATTCGCCAATCATACATATGAGATCCAGATTTTTTTACAAAATGTATTTATGTAAATTATAATACAACTGTACAAATATCTATTTAAATTAATTTGCAGACCTTGCGGTATCAACTTCGAAACTTAATTCGGGCTGCTCTTCAGCATGATCCAAGAGTGTTGATATGAGGGGCTCCAATAAAGACTGGAGGTATCCATAACCGTAAATCTTGAAACAATATGCCATTATTTTGCTGCCCAGTGAATTCCCTCGGAACAAAGTTTGCATGCAATCAGTTACCTAAAAATAAAATACCATTTTTATAAATACTACTTCATTGAATTCCTAGTGTGCAAATCGGTATAAAACACAATTGCACAATCTAAATAAATTAGATATATATTTATCTATACGTAATTTTTTTTCCTTTCTAAGATATTAATTAAGTTATATATTATTAATACGTTACTATGTTACTAATAAATAATTTTACACATATCATTACCACGTGAAACGTTAATACTTTAACGCAGTGAATTTTCAATTAATCGATAAGTCGACACTAGTGTTCAATTTTAAACCATTGTATTAACGACAGACATAACATAAAATCTTGAATAAAATAATTATATATAAATAGTATCCTCCAATAAACATTAACATCTGTCCTCATTTTAGTTAATTAAGGCAATACCTTAAAGTGCTAGACACCTTAGACCCTAGTGGAGTCCTTTTGCACCTCAAGTATTATCTTAACACTTTTCGTATGGGTGACGAGATATCTCGTTTTTAGTAAATTGAAAGAGGACTCGTCTTCATGTTTTTTTGAATCATTCGACATGTTAAGAATTATATGGAAACAATACTCAATGTAAATTAGGAATGTATGTATTTGTTTACTACTGTTCGCCATGCAAGCTTAAGAAGCATTTGAAAATGTGGAGGCTATGAGCACGTGTGTTAATGTGCAATGTGTTAATATCGATTAAAAAACATAGTGATAAATTCTATGAACGCGATTACCTCAACTTCTCTGTAGAATATGTTCCATAGCAGGGGAGCTAGTAGGTGTTTCGCATCGAACAGTGTGACAAACACGCGCGCGAGCTCGTCCATTTGCGACGTGCTCACCACGTTCGCGAGAGCCATTGCAATTGGTAGCTCTCCCTAAATACATATAAAACTAGCATAAGTCAAATACTGATTAATCCTCTTAAGCACGGCTGAACTTAACGCGGTGATATTTCTCTATACGTCAGCGTGCGATGTATGCAACATTACACACCGCAATAAATACTACAATGACTACATATTCTGTCTATATGCTATTACGTTACTTGTTAAAAACCAAATAATTGCAAATAAAAAAAAAATTCAATTAGTAGAGAATAGTGGCTTCACTACAACAACAAGAAGTTAAAAGTGATATTAGAAAAAGGATGATAGTCTTCAAAATCCGATATATTTTTTAAATGAATCAAAGTTGTTTTAGCTGTGCACTTTTTACAATAATCACAGATTCTTTAATATAGTTCTCACAGACAATTGAAAAAATTTTGTATAAAAAGGAAATCTTTTTTATGTGGTATAACGGAAGTATTTTACTTAAGCTTGGACCAATTAGTCTGTTAATAAAGGATCTAGAAAAAAAAATATTAAAGTAAAAAAAACCCTACTTCCAAAACTTTTCTTATGTTTTAAATTAAGAGTCATCAGTTAACATCAGTCTCCCATCTATCCTTCCATCCATCATCGGTCTCTTCCCTTTCTAACAAATGATGTTTAGGTTAATACAAAATATACATATGATTGAATCTTTACAAAAGATATTGTGAAAAGGGATACAAGTACTTTTTTTATTTGCATTGACAAATAAGAAAATATACCATCAAAAACCTATGAAATGATTATGACCTTATCGGAGATCATAGTGACTAGCTGAACAAGCTGCTCGAAGCGGTCGGCGAGCACGGTCTCGGCCAAGGTGTCGAACTCTGTGCCTTGCTGTAAGATTTTCGTTAGCACCTCCATGAACGCCGCCCGGGTTTGTAGGTCCCGGTGGTAGCCCAGATCTAGCAGGCATGTTTTTGTAAAATAAATTTTATATTGGATATTCAAAAATATTTCTTATGCTTTGTAAATCACAGAAAACAATCAAGTTTATTAATAATATATTAAAAAAATAAAAATATATTTAAGTATAACTGTCAAAAATATGGAAGGTATATTAATTTCATAAACTATGAAAATTGTCTTCGTTTTTTGAAACAAAATAAATCAAATACAGGGCAATTGTTAAAAGCCAATTAATTTTCTAGCATCTAAATATTACTGTAAAAGTTGAAGTATAATATTAAAATTTAATTACACTTACCAATGCTGTGCATTAAACCAGAGTCAATGTTTGCACTTAGTAGGTTGGACATGGCCTGGATGGTCGCGTTTCTAAGAGCTTCCAATCTTCCAGGACCTTCTGCCATTTCAACTTCATTGCAGTCGTTGAGCAAATTCATGAATAATGTAAAATATCTGCAAGAGAAAATTACTTATTAAAAGTAAAAGTTTTTCTTAATCTTTTAATAAATAACCATCATAATAAAAATGCATTACTTTGTGTTATGATAATCATAATCATCATTATTAATATGAAGTGACAGTTGATGGTAAAAAATTTATTAAGCTGGTTTAAATCTATTCATATAAGTAAATTATTTTTACATTATTGACATAATGTAACGTTTGTTTTTTATTAAAAAAGAGATAAAACGAAGCATATTTAATTAAATTCCAATAAAAGACACCTACCACCAATGTGGTACTAAGTTAATGCGATGAATATATATATATCAAACAGACGCAAACATGTATAGCAAAAAATGTTGGAAACTGTTATCTGTTTTATAATATTGATGCTGTATGTTTACTTAAGGAAAAGCTGGCTCTTGGCTTCCATAAGGTCGCCGCGGTCTGACTCCTCGGGCTGCAGCGGCAGACCTTTCAACAGAGCCGCGACAGCTTCCATACAAGCTTGATCTAGCTCGCGGCAGCACACCAGGTATCTAAGTGGGCTACACAAAACAACCTTAGTCAATTTCATTCGTAATATGTCTAAGGCGTTTACCGTAATGTTTTACGTAATTAGAATTAACATCTGGTATAATCATTTCGATCAGTTGGCATCACATATAATCTTTCCTAATATATCTACTTTATATAACAACTGTTTAATTTTAATGTTCACTAAAAAGTATTCAACATTTCCAAGTACATTTTGTTTTTTAAAAAACATCATAGTTTATGAATTTTAATATATATATTTAAAGTTCTTTATGAAATGATAATGTCCGAAAAATGTTATCAATCGACGTCTACCTGGTAATGGAAGGTGCATCAGATCGAAGCGACGGTGCAATCTGATGACTGGTACCTAATACCCAATCGGTAACATACTCTACCATTTTGTTACGAAATTTCATCTCCTGAAAAATAATATCCAACGTGATTATAATATTAATATGAATAAACAGTAAATGGTAAATTGATATAATTCTAGAATTATTTGACCTGTCTAAATGCGAGATCATCTCTCCGGCTCATCATCGCCTCAACAACTTGACAAAGTTTTGTCTTTATATGCACAGACAGTACTGTCATATCCAAATGACGTACGTACCTGTACCAAGATGATAATGTCTTATTATTTCTCGATTAAAAATGGTAACAATACGGAAACTTAAATATACATTTTATACGATATACTGAATGTGAAGATTAGGACAGGCTAAAACAACCACATACTTGACAATGGCCATCATTAAACCTTCAATTGAAGTTGTGCACAGATGTTCTGTGGGCTGGCCAGTCTTTTTGCTATCCAATATGCTCTTCATTATAAATATTGTATGCTCCACGAATTGCGTGTTAATGTCAGTCAGCATTACCTACAATAACGTATGTAATAAAGGTATGTAAAATAATATACTGCAAAATGACAAATACCTTCATTTGGTATTACGGATAAAAAAAAACTATTTTATTGTATGTTTTATTAAGAATTATTAATTTGTACTAGGAAGGGTTATCTCGTAATTACTCCCCAATTAAATGAAATTTCATAATAAAGCTTTTGTAACACAATTTAATTGTAACCTATCATACCTGCTGTTGTTGATCAAAAAATTTATCAATAATAGCTTTGATCTGATCAAATAGTATCGGATAGAGAGCGGGGGACATCTCGTGCCCCACGAGACCCTTCACGTGCGTCTGAATTTGCTGGCCGAAGCGCTCGTTGCTACATAACAACAGACGCAATAGTTGGCCAATGAACCTGTAAAATAGCATTTTATATCATGGAATATACAAAATGATGGTTTTTATTAAATTATTACATAAACACATTAAGCTACAAACGAAATAAACTTACTGTGTTACAGGACAATATTGAACTTCTTGCGAGCTGTTTGCTAATACATTATACTTTCTGAGGTCTGTAACAATTGTATGAATGATTTAGTTAAAAATTATACATCAAATTTAAGATAATAAGTCAGTGATTGCTTATCCGATTTAGCTAGTCTGATACATACTGAAATGAATAACGAAAATATTTTCATACTGCCAAAGTTCAGACATTGGCATTTTAAGCTTATAGATAGATCACAACTAAAATTACTATAAATATAAATGTACACACATGTGCACAAACGCCACCAGATAGCTCTGCGTTAAATTTTACATTTTCTCATTTTGGTGACCATATTTAATATGCTAACGATCAATTAAGTATTTCCAATAACAAAACAAAACCTGTGGATATGCGTTTAACAAGAACCTACCAAGTCCGTGCAAATGAGACCAGACCGTGGACGGTCGACGCTGTAGACAAACACCGCCTAAAGCGCATAGGAATGACGTTATATTGGCCCATTCTTGAATCTGCATCTGTAAAAAAGAACCATTTTTTTCCCTTATATATTGTAATATCAACGTTATCGTTTCTTTATTTCAATAAAACAAATAAATTTGGTAAATTCCGCTTAACATCAGCTGAAGATAATAATAAAGTAATATTTGCAATAAAAATAGCGGAAATTATCTAAGTAATTTATTGCTTCGTTGAATCATGTAGTTCCGCAAAGTAATGCTCAAATAATTACACTTTCGCTCAATAAATTATACCCTTATATTTACAAAAAAATATGAATAAATAACGTATACATGCAACGAACGATGTTATAATTGACTTTGTTACTTAATTACTTGTGGCAAGTGAATTAATTACCTCGAAGTCGTGTTCGCTGCTGGTGTGGTGCGAGACACGTCGCTTGGCCACGGCGCGGTGCAGCGGCTCGGGCGGCTCATCGGGACGGTCACCTTGGCCCTTTGGATACTTTTGTAATAGCTTACACAATGAGTCCCTGTAAAATAACATATTAAATATTAGCTAAGTTTTACACGTCTCTTTAGGTATGTAGGCACCGTATTGTCGACTTACGCTACCAAGCAATAGTGAAACAAGAAAATCGACCATCACTTTTATTTTAGATAGAATAAAATGTATTTAGGACTAAAAAATACCAAAGTTTATTCTCACTAAATTCAATAGAGTAAACTAAATAACTTCCGCATGTATTTATTACCATCATTGGATAAAATAAAAACTTAGTATAAATTGTAATAAGTTATTAGTCAATGTGTATCCAACACTCACCAACAACGAAACGTCTCCTCCCAAACAGGCTGGACTCCATTAACACAGTGTTCTATCTTCCTTAACAACGCCATTATACGCTTCTGTAAAGCGGCGGAACCTTGAATAATGAAAAAAATATTAAGCCTTATAAAAGTGGCATCTTCCCAATACTAAAATCCGTATTTTGTTTAAATAATATTGTACTATTGAGAAATAATTAAAAAAAAAATTGAAATAATTCGCATTCTGCAACTATTAATTGTAAACAAATTAATATTTTTATTTTTTTTAATGGTATTAAAAAAAAACTTTTCTATAACAAACTGTCAAAATACTCACTGTGTATATTTTTATAAAAGCAGCCCCGTCCCATATCCTGGCTGGCTGCTTAAAAACAGGATAGCATGTATTTACAGCCCAATATCATTTTTTTTTGTACTAATTACAGTACAAACTAAACTATGAAAATATATATATTCAAAGTTTTCAACACTTAAATTATTAATGTAAGCAGGGTAGGTAGGTTTTGCCGCGATCAGTATGTCTGTTACAATGCTCTTTACTTATATAACTCTTAGTGCAATATGTTACAATCTTATTTTTTTATTCATTATCATTTTATGCTTATCTGCGGCTTACCTGTTGTGAGCACAGTGGAGGTGTGAGCAATCTCTTGGAACACCGCGTAATTTGGCAACAGGCATTGCGTACTGATCTCATCGGAACCGCACCTGATGTCGGCTTCTTGACAGAGCAACGCGAAGCAAGACATGGCGACAAGCACCACATCCGTGTCGATAGACCACAGGCACATGAAGAACACTACCTGTATAAAAAAAGAAGCAATATCTGTATAATAATTTATTTCTTATATTCAAGAGTGACCAGAACATTCCCCCGATGGTGATACGCATGAATAAAAATATAGCACTAGTTAGGATATTTTTACTACACCATATTATGTTCATCGCCATGAGACATAATTATACTTTGGGAATTAACCGTGACTAATATTTTATAAAAATATCACATGGATCAAAGTAATTGAAAATATACAATTTTTGAGATTTCTTAGATGTCAACTTTCTTCGAAGGTACCCTTAAGAGCCGCTATACACGCATGATCGGTTAATTCCTGTCTTAGATTAAGACAGAAATTAACCGCTATATATATATAACAAGCTCTAATCTATATATAACAAGCAATAATTCCTAAAAATATCCCTTCACTGACCTCTAGCTTAATATGTGCTTGTTTGCATATAGGTATCTGCGATCCGACATTCGCATAGTCCTTGTGCTTGGCGAGGAACTCGTTGCGACATGTTAACACGTCGCGCAGCCAACGGAGCACCTCGCGGTAGTTGCCTATCTGACGCTGAATCAGCTTCTGGCTAATATTGTATAACACTTGAGAACTGGAAGAATAATAGTGTTCATGTAAAAGAAACCTTGTTAAAACTTTAACCTATTCTGTTCTTTTTTTCATTGATCATAGAAAATTACCTTATTCATTTTTCAATAAGTATAATATATTTTGAAATATAGAATTATTTTATGTTAAGGTTTAAGAAACGATTCATTTTCGCTTAAACTGAAATGGTTCATTAATTTATGGAAAATTAAGACTTTATATTATCTACTAACATAAATTATAGAACAAAAATAAAGTATGTGTGCAAACCTGACCGAAATTGGACAAATTCCAAATGTACATAGCACAATCTATTTGTAATATGAATAAAATATGCAAACATTTATACTTATAATTGTTATTAATATTTAACCGACGGACAGATACACATGTATATCTTTAATCATAGTTCTTTACTTTTTCATGACCAATATGTACATCATACTAAACTAGTCGTTAAAAACAATCGTGTTGATTTTTTCTTATGAAAACATGCAAATTTTGAAGCTAACCTTATATCCCAGAAAGTGTTCAGTGGTGCTTCTGGATTCCACATAGTCACCCTGTCCGGCCTATGAAGAGCTAATAATGCGTCCATGGCTTCTTGTGAAATTTCACCCATTCCAGTGTGATGTACTAATGATACTAGGCCGTTGATAAGTTCCGTTGTCGACGATTGTATTTCGACACCGGAACGACCTGGATTCTGTTAAAAATAAAATTTAATGAAATCGTGAATGGGAAATTCCTATCACATTATTACATGCAACTTATAATGTATTATCGTTATTACTAATAAATGGGAAGTCATATATGCGGTAGTTGTGACAACGGGTGAAATAGACTTGTTTTACAGTAGAAATCACACGAAGGCAAACAAGAGTAGGCCTCCTGTCAACAGGTAAAGGACGTTCCACGGGTAATGCCCATATCCAGCAGCTAACAGTGGCAAGCTAATGATGACGATAATATAATGGCATTTTTAAAAATTAACAGACAAATTATCATCATTAGCGAAGAATTGGAATAAACTACTGGCTGTCAATGATTCTGTCTAAATATGGCGTAGGCCTCTTTAAAAGAGAGAATATGTTTCTTCTAGACTAGTGTGATTTATCATCATAACTACATTTCCACTAATCATCAGGTAGAATCATGATCAGGCGCAAGTTTATAATGTAAAATAATTAGTAATAAGAAAAATCTGACATTATACTAACACTAAGCATGAGCATTGGGTCACCATGTATCAACTTCACTAGACATAGCAACAGGTTTCTATATGCAGGCATCTCTTCAGATTTGTTGAATTTCGATTGAACCTCCTTGGACTTCAGAGACAATGATATCATTCGCAGAGGCGTGTGAACTATATAACCCTGTAAAAATTAATGTCACAATGTAAAATATTAATGTTTTCGAATCTTTATAAATTAAAACTATTTTTTTTAAACAAATATATAATTTTTTTACTTACAACAAATATATTTATTACAAAAAAAAACTAAACTATAATTATTCACAAATTTCTGAAACACAACTAAAAACTCACTTGTGTTGCTTTATTCAATGTATCAGTGAACATAGCCCTTAATTCGGCTGCTCGCGGATACAGCAACTCAATTTGCGGCCACCACGTCAATCGTGGTTGCGTTATTATCCTAAAATAAAAAATTAATTTAAAGAAAACGAAATTAAATTAAATTTGACTTAAAATGCCTAAACAAAAAAGCACTGTTTGAATTTTTAAATTACTTAATATGGGACAACATCAGTATTGGACAGGATATATCTTTAAAGGAGCATATCTTTCAAAAACTTAAGCGAAATGTGTTTCTTTTATTTTCATCAAAGGGCTACAACTTAGACTCTGTTGTCCCATGATATTAAATGATAATGAGGTTGTGGATAGTTTGTCACAAAATACTCTAGCTCTCACAACTGAAACAAAGCAATCACATTATAGTGACAAACTGACTTTGTAGGAGTTTGTTAAGTAAAGGTATTTACATTGTTTACACTTTAAAATATACCATTAAGCATCATCGCTTGGTTAAAAATTACAGTAATAGTAAATATGTTATTATAAACAACGAATATAGATAATAAGGAAAACAACTAACAGTTTTCTGTTTCATTTTGGTAGATGTCAAAACAAATACTTAACATACTTCTTTCTCGATAGTCTATTAGAAATAAAAACAACAGATAACTTACCTTAGTAGAGAATTAACAATGACGTAATGGTAAGATATATGCGCATTCAGATTGAGACAAACTTTAAGTGCGTCGTTGTTGTGGGGCATTATTCGAAACAGCGAAACGAAACAGTCCGTCATGAGATCCAGTTCTGAATACCCGGATATCAAGTTCCCACGTATGTAAGATTTTGCCGGATTGAAAAGGAGCGACTTGAATAAAAATATTTTATCATTTAAATCCGTACATGTAGTAAAACTATAAACATCTGCTGTAAATGGAGTATTTTTTAGAAATTCTTACTGTAATGATTAATATTAATTGATAGTGACCAAAAGAAACATTTTAAAGTAGACAGTCTATATCTATTGTATTGCTGAGTCATGCATAAACGGCTGGATGGATTTCTATGGAATTGGGGCACAGCTCATCACAATGTCAAATGTTTAAGATATTTTTACAGAAGGAGAAGAGGACGTACATATATCAAATGTTAAATAACCCAGTCAGTATGACGTGTACATATAACACACAGTTCAAATATACTTTTTGTAAGTTTATGGGTAAGAGATATTTTTTCAATGCATTCGTTATAAATAATACCTTGAGATCGTTAATGACGGACTTCACGAGGATAAATGTGACATTCCCCGAGTCGGCAATATTCAAGTATGTGGACGCCTTGCATAACTTAACACAGGTTACCACTGCTGCCTCTGTCATTTGCTTCGAGTTATTTTGTGGACCTGTCCGAGAGTTTTTATTTACTAGTCTAATCAAAACAAATATTTCTAACATTACAATAAGCGCAATGAACTACATAAACTCACTAAGTCCTCTTTTAACTGTATCAATAAAATGTTTCTTCTTAGAATGTCTGGGGCTACAGGGGGCTCCACTGTCTGCATTTACTATTTCCTCTAGAACTTTCTGTAAAAAAATAACAAAATAAAGACAAAATTAAGACTTACTAAAATTAAAACAATACTTAATTAATAAATAAAAGTAATTTACAATTTGCCTACAGCTATTTCATTTTTTAACAATAAAGCGAATTCGTCGCTTATGATGCGATGCTCCAGTAATTTCAGTAGATTAAACGTCAAATAAACTAGAACGCAGTGATATTTGTACACTGCTTGGTAGTGGTACTAAAAAGTCTAAAAAGAAAAAAAAGAGGCTTATCAGCACTGAACCATGTTCAGTTGCTAGTACTTATATAGGAAATGTTGTACTAACTGGATTCAACAGTAGCAGCATGATCTGCATCGGCCACATGGCGACGCGGGACTTTTTATTATCGGAGAAGCAATCTTGTAGCGTATCGAACAGCGTGTCGCAACACTTGCTCAGTTCTTCGTTAGGCCGGCACTGCACTTCTGCAAACTCCTACAAAACAAAATAAAATATGAATTAGTCTGGAAAGGTTATCCATCAAAGCCTCAGAAAATAATTTCTTATCATAATTTTATATTTATCGTAGTACAATTAAAACAATACACATCCTTTATATTTGTAAATTCATATTTTTCATATAAATCTCACATTAATAAAAACAATGTTGTTTTTATATTTTAAAAATTGGTTGCATTAAAAATATATTATAAATGACATATTTCATTTATAATTTAAATTAATTAAAGTAATAATTTTAGTACTGTTGTTCAATTTCGTCAGCCAGACACAACATTTAAAAAATTACATTTTTACGATTTTACAAGTGAAAAGTTGTTAATATTTTATAATGAAAACCATATTACATTACTATACATTTTATTTTACCTGTGGATAGGTATCCATCCAGTTCCAAATTGCTTTTTCAAGCGAGTTAACGAGCACAATGTGTGCGGACTTCCGTAATAACTTAAACTTTTGTATGGATTCTGGAAAATAAAATGAATTAATTATTATAGAACAGTACAATGTATTAAGAATTGGTATGATTATTCTGCTTATACTTATGTTATAATACTCTTTGTAAA
The DNA here is from genome assembly GCA_018245475.1 of Pharmacophagus antenor. Lineage (NCBI taxonomy): Eukaryota > Metazoa > Arthropoda > Insecta > Lepidoptera > Papilionidae > Pharmacophagus > Pharmacophagus antenor. The sequence continues at coordinate 8,135 of DWQX01000424.1, read as the reverse complement.
CCTAGATAATAAGGACAAATTTTCAACATGTAACAGATATTTAATACTATCTACTTAAATGTTTGCAGTAAACACTCTTAATAATAGGTTTACTGACACTTATTCATTATTTCCTTTTCGAAGTCATAATAATTTCATACATCAATCCTCATATTTTTATTATGACTGACCTGTCGGTGAATTGGTAATAACTCTGCCTTTTACACCAGGGTCGTGGGTTCGACTCCCGCTCAATACAAACATTTATATGACGAACATTTGTATTTGTTTTCTGTCTGGTTGTTTACTATATTTAAGTATTTATTTGAAAATATCTGTGTATGTGTATATCAGTCTTTGATAACCTATATTACAGGTACTGCTTGTCAACCTATCTAAGGATCAGAGTACTGTGCACGAAATATGTCAAATATTTATTTATTTATATATAATTCCTTTATCAGAAAAAGATATATAAAACAAAGTTGCCTTAAAGGACAAAAAAAAAATAGAAAAACTGGTCACGTTAATATAGCTACACTTTTAATAAACGTTGTTTAGTCAAAATTTCGAGTCCCGAAACCTAGTATTAATAGAGAATTATCAAAACCATGAAGTTAATTGAAAATATATATCTGTTACATATACCATACCTGTCAGTAAACGAATTAGCCTCAAAATGTCCACATTAATATACTGTATCAATTCTATGTCGGTGTAATCGGGGTTTTCTTCTGAACTAGGTGCTAATTCCTGTAATAATAATTAATAATTTTCACTGCAACTGTAGTATTTTACATAAGTAATTTCCTGGGCTCAAATAATTATTATGGAATCAGACCATTTCACTGAATTGAGTAACAGGAGATAATTAAGTTACATATATACATTTTTCTTTTCTTTTTTTTTGATTAACAAGAGCATTACTTTACCAGTTTAGAAACTATCATCTCTATTTTCTCTCATAGTTGGTACATATTTCAATTTAATTTATCATTTTTTTTAATATTGGAAGGTAATTAAGAACTATCTATCATATAAAAATAACTTTGTTGTTTTAAATATTTTTTTTAAAGGGATATACCTGTAATCGAGCACTAATCCTGTTGAAGACGGCATTAAAAAAATTAAGGCTCAAAGCGAAGAGCACCTTACTTGCCAGCTGCCTTAAGAGCGTGTTGTTGACATTGCTTTCATTACGCATATCTGTCATACATAAACAATTTATATCCTATTTAATACATAAATACTAAAGCTATAAATATTAATTTCATAATTATGAATTGTAGGTGCTATTCATTCTATGCACCTTATGAAGTTAAAAAATAAACTATAGTTGACATGAACAATTCAGTGTTTATTAGTTGATTGATATTTTATTTTGCATAAATTAATACTTAAAACATGTCAAGGCAAACATAGCTCAAGAATATTAAATATAAGAGAATGAGAGATATTAATAAATTTTATACTTTATACTTTTTATTTCAAGAACAACTTACCAATAAATTGGCAGACCTCTCTTAGCAATATTTTTACATTCATTGCTTCATCATATTTTGTTGTGTCCTTGGGTTGTGAGCTAAGACAAATTTCTAAAGTATCCAGTACTATGACAAGACTGTCATGGTAGCCTTTCTCAAGTTCTGTCTGTGGCCTATTAATACATGCAGGAATTGTTGGCTGATACTAGTAAAGAACAAAATAAGAAAATACAGTAATAATTTTTTTAAGCCTAGTCGACAAAAAAAAAGAGCTATATTTTTGTATTTCTTTTGATTATAATATTTCTCTTAAATCAATAACAATTCTTAAACATAATATAAAAAAACGTCTTTTTTATAAACAAAAGAATTTATTTTTAAAGTTAAGAAGTGATGCATTTTAAATTGTAAAATCACATAATTATATCACAGTGCTTCCAAGCTGCTTTCAAAATTAAGAATTTTTCTCTAAGAATACATACCAATTCATTAACACGTTGCAAAATCTTTGTAAGGCCAGCAATGACTAAAGAAAAACGATGCCTGCTAATTTGCACCAGACATGCTTTACACTGTTCTTCATTAATGCGTGAATGTAGATTTTGAGCACCAGTTTTATAAGGTAGCTGAAATTTGAAATACTAACTATCAATAAATGCATTTCCACATATATTGAATTATTATTAAACTTTAAAAGATTTTTTTAAATATTAGAAAATCTTAGAAAGAGTTAAGACAGTCCTACAGCATGTTTCATTTTCTAACAGTAAAAGACCTTAAAATTAATGAAATATACTCAAGGAACATATTTTATTTTACACTGGATTTTTTTTAGTTTTTTAATTTTGAACATTTCTTTAAAATATCTGGTAAGGTGATTGAGTAATATAATAAAAAAAAGTGTTAAAAATGCTTCTACAGTGAGATTCTTTACCATAGTATATTATAAGAAATAGATTGTTACAAAATAATTGATTAAGGAAGACTAAAAAAATTAATCAGAATTCTTAAAGGTGTTTTATTAAGCACGGTAAAAACTATCCAGGATAAGGTAATAATGACACATCTGTATTATCGCTAGAAGGAATTATACAAAATATTTGCTACATTAATCAATTCATTAGGCATAATAAATTTCGTGTAGGCGTCAATATGTACGTTCTGCTATATAATATACATTATTTCTAAACTTTAGCGTATTAAAAGTAAATCATGAATTTTTTTTTGTATTTTTAAGGCAAAGCTAAAAAAAATAATTTGTTTACTTAAGATACTATTTATTTGAGGGTGGGTCATAAATTAGGTATAAATTAATTCTAATAATCTCACCTGCTCTTCGAATCGTGCAATTAATGAGTTTGCCCATTCTCCAGGTTTTTGTGTACCCATTTTGTTAAATTAATATATAACTTTTATGTAAATAATTTATAAACAACAAGTATTTTGCGCGATTCCATTTTCGTCTTTCGATTTCTGAATTTGTTAATGTTGCAATACCTCAACATCAACTTAAGTTACAGATAGTGTTTTTTTTATTTCTCAACATCATTTTTAATCTTTGTAAGCATAATGTAAGAATATTTATAATTTTATAACTATTAATCGGTAATTTAAATATAACTAACGAGACAAATATCATGGTACTGACCTTATTTTAACTTAAAAAATCTTTCATTTAAAGATTTTGCAGATGTATAAGAATAATTACAGGTACAGTAAAAATGTAATTTTTTTTGAAGGTCCCCTTAATGGCTGGAATTTTTTACATAATTTTTGAAATATTTCAAAAACTTGTAAACGAATAGTGATATATTTGATCCAAATGTGGGACAGCAACAATCGCCTTTTTACAGTCGGGAGTATAGACGTACGACACAATTAATCTCCATGCTTTTGATATTTCACGTAATGGATCAAAATGTTTCACTCCGGCTTTTATAATGCGAATAGCAAATAAAAGGAATGTTCTTATGTAATAATGTAAAAAAATGTTATTATCCAGATATACTGGAAGTTTTTAAAGAAAAGAATGAATAAGCTTCTTCCTGACTAATGCGCATTACAGTCATAGGCCACCACTCTATTTATCATCATGCAAGATCGAAGATCGGATAAAAATAATTAGTTATTGTTTTTTATAGTGATATATCACTAATATGACCAATAGTATTTTATTTCGTATTTTCTATCCTTACTTTAGATTCATCTGGAATGGTAACATTATGAACGTTAACTAAACAATTTGACTTTTGACAATTTGTTTTTTGTTTAGTTAAAACAGGAGTATTTTCTCTTTTTCGCATATTAGAATTCTGAGAGCTTTATTTTATTTATAACTAACATTTGAAACTTGTTAACGAAATGATGGTAAGTTTATTGTACATAATTATTAAAACTTATGAATTTACGTACTCTTTAATTAGATTAGGGGGCGTAACCAACCTCTTGTAACTAAATCAATTTTGTTAGTAGATAATAACATCTAAATTTTATTGTTATATTTTTTAAAATATAAGTGGTTTGAAAAAACGTTTACATAGACTTACGATCATGTGGAATTCTTATAAGACGTATTATGTGACGTGGTATTGTATTGTGTTTGGTTTTATTTTTTACTAATAAGATAATTACTTACGTACATCCTTGCGCCATTTCATAATGTAACTCATCTATTCATTATCATAACTGAATTTTTAAAACATGTTCATGCACACACCATAGCTATATATAATATCTGAATTAATTTACAATTTATAATTTAATTAGATTTTATAAATGATCTTAGGACTGTGTGGAAGAAACAAATCATGATCCTCTCTCTGTACCACCAGTGTCATCAGCAACTGGAGATACAAAGATTGAGAAGAAAAAGCCTAGTGAAAATGTTTCCTTAGCAGATAATAGTTTATTAGTAAGTCTTTTATCACTAATATTTTTACACATTGCTCACTATTTACCACAGATTGAGCTTGCTTACAACAATAACTTTAGTCATTTTGGTTTTTATTTGCCCACATATAACTGATTTAACCAATTTTATTTGAAATAGGTTTTGCAAACTGAAGACATATAATTGAATTTTATTAGTTTTTATTATAATATGTGAACAAAAAATACAATTATTTCATTGACAATTAAGATAATCTATATTTCTTAGGACTAACAGCATCTCTACTCATCCAGGATATGCTATTGTCTTATGCTCCATAGTAAAAAAGTAACTTATAATGAACTGAGTGTATTTTCTATTACTATGGTTTTTATAAGGAATGATTAATTTAAAAACCTTTTTTTTAAATAATACTAATTAATTTGTTAACAGGTGGATATTTCAGATGCTTTGAGTGAGAAAGAAAAAGTAAAATTTAATGTTCATACCAAAACCACATTACCAGAATTTCAAAAATCAGAATTTTCAGTAGTTCGCCAGCATGAAGAGTTTGTGTGGCTACATGATAGATATGAAGAGAATGAAGAATATGCTGGCTATATTGTGAGTGGTTCCTCCTTAATATTTACAATTTTCATTTTTGTAAAGTAAATAATTCCGTTCTGTAAAGTAATTAAATTATTCTGCCATTAATGTCATTGTAGTTTGTACCTTTTATGATGTATGTTTATTTCTTCAAACATTGGTGTTTCACATGGGTCTTAATTTTCTATTGTATTTCTTTGTAAATACTAAATGATAGTTTGGGCTGTTGGATGAACTGTTGGGGAGTTCGTTGCAACATTTTTTGGGCCCAGCGATGGCATATGAAAAGCATTGAAGGGTAGGTGAATGAGAGTACTCTCAATAAATTGTTAATTTTTTCAAAAAAGCTTATTTTGAATAAATGAGATGTCTGTAAATGAATTTACTATGTAAAATTTAATTTCATCTAATGTGTGTATTTCTTAATCTATTATTAATATTAATTTACTTAAAATTTAAAATACAAGATTTAGAAGTTATCAGTACATAACTTATCCTGCAGTAAAACATTTTGCAGTATTTGACATAGTTGATTTCATCTATTTTAAATTTGTAGATATAAATCCGTAAATACTATTGCATTTTGAAATAAATGGCTTGTGCTTTTTTTCCAAAAATAATAATTTAACTTTGGTTAAAAAAAATTATTTATATATCGAGATTGCAGTCAAATTTTAACATCCTCTTCACGTCTTTGCTTTGTAGTGTAAAACAAGAATTTATCAGTTTTACAATAGTAATATTAATATATATTACTAAAGAATATTTATACTTTTTAATAGGATAATAGTATTCTCATATATTATGAAAGTTATAATCTTAAATAATAGTTTATTCATAACTTTTTTACTATGTTGTTATTACTTTAAATAAGTTAACCTCATAATAAAACTTCATTTATTTGAGGTCTATTTTCAGATATAAATTTTGTACCATCAATTATGGATCCTGTCTCAGAATATCAAAAAGTGTTCATTTTGTATTATCACACCAAACTATAAGCATAAAATATTTTTATTTTATATAAGATTGAATTTAAATTAAAATATAATAATACTACAGATACCTCCTGCACCTCCTAGACCAGATTTTGATGCATCTCGTGAAAAACTACAGCGCCTTGGTGAGGGTGAAGGTGCACTTACACGAGAAGAGTTTCTCAAAATGAAAGAAGAATTAGAAGAGTAAGTAACCTTTAATTAATAGGCATTGTCTATGAAGTGAGAAATGTTATGTATCATTATATTCTATTTTCTGTTTGTAATAATAATGTATATATTATTGTGTTAATTGTAGTGGATTCAAAGGATAACTATGCAAACAAATGGGGTATTTAGACAAACTGCTGCTGGATTTGGTAAAACTTGCGCTGTTAGTTTTTTTGACAACTATTACAGCTTAATCGAAACTGGCTCTCCCACTACATTACTCTGGTCAGAGAAGCTGGCTTAGCCTGTCAAGTGGCAAGCTACGTGATAGTCGAAGACGGGGCGCTAGCCCTAACCGCGACTATCGTTCGCCTGTGACGCAATACGCGGGGGCGAGAAGCGCCCAGGTATTTGGGTGTATTTGGTGTACGCGGTGTGCGAGTTTTGTTTTCGTCCCGCTTGTCGGCGAGCGAGACGGGCGACGATTGATGTGTGTCGATGACTGTTATTGTAGGTGCATGTGGTGTTATGCATTGAGTTGATAATTTGAGTTGTTTCTCCGTCTGACCCAACCCTTGCATCGAAATTATCTTACATATTACGCGGACGCCGCTTGGATAAGCGTACATTTGTAGTCAGCACATAGTCGACTGGAATAACGATTAATTTATTGTTGTGGTGTATACCTACCTCGAAATTAATAAGAGCACAGTCTGTTAAACTGTTCAATCGTGGGAAGGCGAAGGTCACTGTGCAGGTATATGTTCCAATCAGACAAATTACATAATAAATAAGAACTATGTATGAGTGCATCATTTATTAGCTTTTCTCCTTACTAGTTTAAAAGTTCAGACTGACTCATTTTTTTTTATAAATTATAAATTGTTTTTTTTTTCTTTCTTAGCGAATACCTTGCAACGTTTAAGAAGACGGTTGCCATGCACGAAGTGTTCCTGCAACGCTTGGCTGCGCACCCTGTATTCCGCAATGATGCACACCTACGTGTCTTTCTGGAATACGAGCAGGATCTCTGCGCAAAACCACGTGGGAAAATGGACCTCATTGGTGGACTGGTTTGTGTTTAATTGAGCTTGTAACCCTATGAAATTAAAATAATAAGATTGTTCATTAATTTTATAGCCATTGCAGTAATATAATTGCTAGATATTTAAGACTAGAATTAAAATGAAATATTCGTTTTTAAAATTAGGTCTTAGTTTGTACGTTTTATAAAAATCACTTATTAAGTTTTTTTTCTAAGTACCGCAATGTCATAGGATAATGTAGGTACGATATTTAAATTTGAACTGTTTTTGAGATTACAGGCCTACGTGCTATTGACGTATATAAAAATATTACGAGTAAAAGAATATGTAAAAAAAAATATTTTAAAGAAATCAAACATGAATACATTTCAAGCAATCGCGTACCTAATTATGTCTTACGATCTATAAGTAATAAGCTTCTTGTGATAAATTAATAAGTTCAAAGAATAAATAAAAAAAAATCTGCCACAATATCTTAGTTTTAATTGTGAGAGTATTTGTGTGTCTATGAGTGCTGTTTGTCAATGTAGCTGTCAAACGGCTGAACCGGTTTTAAATTTCGTTTTATGTGAATGTTGATTGGGCATGAGTGTTCCAGGATATTGTTTAAAAATGTTTTATAAGTCTTTTTAAGATTATTGGATTTTATTTTTAAAGGAATTTAAATGTAAAATATTTAAAGAAATTTACATTTATTTTATGATTTTTAGTTATGTAATATTACAGGATTAAATCTTAATATTAATTTATACAACAAGCGTGCTAATATTTGTAGATGCGTTCTATGACCACAACAACCGATGAAATCTACCTGGGTGCGACCGTCCGAGACGTGAATGATTTCTTTGAACAGGAAACTGCCTTCTTGCAAGAGTATTATTCACACCTTAAAGAGGCCGTTGCAAAAGTCGACCGTATGACTTCCAAGCATAAAGGTGAGAGATCATCAAACATCTTAAAAGTATAACAAATTAAAAAAAATATATTAAATAAAATAATTTAA
>DWQX01000423.1:0-43864 GCA_018245475.1 Pharmacophagus antenor | reverse complement strand
ATATATATATATATATATTATCTACAGCGAAAATATTTCTGTTACTTTTCGTAACATATAATAGAGACGCTAATACAATGGAATTTAATGTAATATTATAGTAAGATTGTGAATCATAACCGAGTGTCATTAATAAACGTAAAATCATCAGTCGTTTTCCAAATGACTGTTATCAATACTCGATGGTTTCCAGGTGCGGTGCTCAGTTGTGAGAGGATTTAGAATGATTAATAGTCACTTCACGACGTAAATAAATTAAACCATTCACACATTTTATGCATTTTCGCTTGTATTTCTATTTATCTAAGGTCCAAACTTTAACTCGTGTTTAATGATACTGCTTCGTAGCATAGCTAATAAATATGCCATCTATTTCAAAGCGATGACAAAATATTTGCATAATATGTTAGACTAAATCATCTTAGAGTATTAGTATTGATTTTAAAGACTACTGAATTTTTAGATAACTACATTTTCATTGAATAGTTAAATAAATCTGGTTTCTTAAAGACGGTTCGAAACGGTTTTCGCAATTAATAATCAATACAAATGTATTTGTATTGATTATTTGTAAAACTCATTATTTATAAGTTACAGTGCAAAGTACCAAAACGTGCCGAAATTATTGTTTGTGATTATTGAAAATAATATTAGAGGAATTTACTGTTGTAAAAGTAAGTTATTCACTATGTATACCGACCGTTGCGTTGTGAACTAATTAATTTCCACGATATTACTAGGCATAGTGATAATAAAATCAATAAATTAATTAGTATTTAACAGGGAATTGAAATATTAGTAACGAAAGCATGCAATATGATGATAATACAATCGTATGAGATATATTTAGGATAGTAGTAGTATCTTAGTTATCGTCTGTAAGATAAATATTTAAAAATAAAAATCACTACCAAGCGTATAAACTACGACATTCTGTTTATTTAAGTGTGTTTATTCTTGTGTTACCTTTTCTTATATTAACAAACGATAAAAGCTTTTTGTTTATCCTTAATATCTAAAACCAATACAGTACTGAATGTCATTACGACTTTTAGTTAGACTATAAGTAAAAAAAAAATATGAAGCGATCATGCTTCCATGCTGTCTGTTTTAGAGTAGACATTTGCTTTGCTACGTGCATATTAGATTTACTTTGCGAGTTCGATGTCATCTGTCTTTAGCAAGTTTATTCAAAGAAAATTAAATCTCGATGGAATGCAGGTATGAGTTGAGTATTATCATTTTATATAACACGAGGTGTTTTCCAATTGTCACTAATAACATTTTTAATTATTATACTGTAATTATTTTATTATTAAGTGAAATATTCTGTACAGAAGTTTTAGAAGAGAGCGTTAAATATTCATTTTATTTGATATTTTTTTTTAATTTTGGCTAAGTTATATTCATTACCTACACAGAACTTTCGTTTCGATTTATTGTTACTGAGCTTTTCTTAACTTAACATAAGAGTGACTATAGAACAATACGTATGAAAATATAAATTAATAAAACTTTTGTGTGAATATATAACATAGAATAAAGATAAATAGTTGTAGCAATTAGGAGCACAAATCATAACAATGGAAACAGTGTATGCTGAAAAACCTTAATACTCATAAGTGGTACATAGAAGTTAACATTTATATATTAAGAATTAACATAGAAATACTGAGTAATATAATTGTGTACCAAAAAATTGTTTTATTTCTTTTTCTATTACAATAACGTGATAAGAGACATGTGTAGCGAATACGTGCAAAAGTAATACAATACCGATAGTAATGTAGCTTAAATAGCGTTAACGAGCTGCCTTGTGAGGTTCCCATATGAAGCTAAAACTTAGGAGCAAGTACCGGAAACGACTTCCAGATTCACCTTTTGTTCAACATAGCTGAGCTCTCCGAATATCTCGAACAAACCGCCTCGTTAAAGTTCATTCAATGACAATCTTAAAAGTTGTGTAAGAAATGGTAAATTCTTAGATTCCATTACGTAAATAAATATAATTATTATTGAATATGTAAAAATCATTATATCATATTAAAATTTCCAAACTTATTTTTAAAATAATTTGTATTATCTAGTAAAACAATGTATCCTTAAAACTACGCTAATTGCGGTATGTAAGATATTTTATTATGTTCACGTCTATGTATAATGATAATTTTTAATATTTTATTATTAATTTTTTATATTATTTATTTGATTGTAACTCTTCCTTGCTTTTACCTGTACATTTTATTCCTTACAATAAATATTTATTATTTCAGCAAGTCCAATTGTTCGCCATGATTGATTTGTACGAATTACAATTTGGCATCAAGTCCGCCTATAATAAACTATTTTTCAGTGATAATAAGAAAGAATAAATAAATGTTTTAGTGGTAATTTAAAACAGTATGAACTATTTTCGTAGACAAGTTCACACTGTATATTAAAACTCATGTCATCGCTAAACGTGAGAATGATCCAGACTAAAATCCTTGAAAACAGCTGGTGTGAGTTATTGAAATTCGTCATAGTAATTTCCGATATTAAAGCTATTTATTACCTATAGTAACAATTAATTGCAACCATATTTGAAAATAATAATTTTTTTATGGTTAATAAAAAAAAATTATGTACCAGTACTTTTAAAGCATCATAATATTTATATAAAATTGAATAAGCAAAAAAAGGTGTTTTGGGGAACAAAAATATAAAATAAAATGATTGTACATAGTAACTTCTACCATGCATTATGGTAAAAAACACGTCACCCATTGTAAACAGCGGCTTTCATGTAGCTCAGCCGTATGTGACATAGACGGAGATTAAATCCTAGGATCCGCTAGATTACGCCTTTATGTCTAGTCAAATTCACTGAGGCGTGGAATTCTAGGCTAAATTGATCGATTGATTTTCGTGAGCTATCTAATTTATATTAAGCTATCGTGCATCATTTAAGTCGTGTAATATATATTCTATTTTCATAAATTCTTTTTTAACGAATTCTATAATTCGTATATATGTTATAAGTAAAATAAAATTAATTATGGAGGAGGGTGGAGAGTAAGCGGCTCGTGTATAGGTATGTATATATATGATCGTATCAAAATCCAATACTGACAGTTGACATCGTCATGCTCATCTTGTGGAGTAATTATCATGAATATGTCATGGCCCCATCAAATAACAGAAAGGCGAAAGTTCTCGACACGAAATTGGACTATATCCCCGTTTTTTATGTGTTATTTATAATGTCGATATAAGGTACGGTTACAAAGTGATTAATTTATGCAATGCTGGATACCAAGTCGGAGATTCGTTGTCCTGCATTAGGAAAAGAATACGTACGTTTTTAATTTCAAAGACCATGAGTGATTTCAATCAAAGCTAATGCAGCTCTTATAGAAAATAACTAACACTTAATATAGAGTAAATATACATCTCAATAGGTATACGTTCCACAACTGGTAGTGACTGAAACACTGTTCCTAACCGACCATACCAGCGATTAAATTATCTGAATGTCGACTAGCGCACACAAAACACGGTACACGTACAGAAGTCCAGAGAGATGTATAATACTGGTACCAAAAATACGTGAGTTCTAACATTCCCGTTTATATATCAGTACGTGGCGTTAGTAATAGTACTCTTAATCTTTTTACTAACCTACATATAACATAATAATTTTCGTCAACCTGTTATAAGATTGTACTGTATTTCTTATGATTTTATCAAATCACAAAGATTTAATTTTAAAAACTTATAATTAAATTTACAAAAAAATTGATACTTGACTTTAGTTTTAATTAATTAACTATACAAAATAATAAAATTTAAAGTAAACAGAATATCCTATACACGAACTATAATTGCAAATGAAACGAAAACAACTCTTGTGTATAAATTACGTTTTTATGTTTTCATTTCATTTCATGTATTAATTGTGAGAGCTTCATGCATTGTAGCAAAATTTATTATACAAAATAACAAGTTATTCTCTTACGCATAATGTAATAAAAACTGTTGTTAAATACGATACATTTAATCTGTAAATGAAATAAATTCGTTTCATCCAAACTTAAATATCATTTCCGTATTCCGAATTCATGTATGTAAAACTAAATGCAGCTATAATTCATGTTATTTATAACGTTTTTCATATTGATTTTTCTATAAACTAAGGAGCAGTAACCGAAGAATTGACTATATATAAAAAAAGGACACACATGATGAACATCAGTACAAAGTTAAACATACATAAAGATGAACATCAGTATAAAGTTATTTATCAGGAGGAATCATTTAAAAATGCACCTAAACATTTTACGAAAAGGCTGTATTATGTAATGATATCGTTATAGTAACATGTCGCGTGCGTTTCGGCAGTCCTGATTGCTTGTGGAGCTTTCAAGTTCGCGTAAATATGCCTGAAACTTTTTGCATAACTTAAATAAACTTTTTCAATGAAATCGTAAACATCATTTACAAATTCAGACGTTATTGGTGTTTTGTTTATTTTGCGTTAGGTATTACATAAGCTGGATTTTATTACCCGTTTTTTTTACGGAAGTTAAGAAAAATCGAAGTGTTTGGTCTTCCAATACAAGAAGATTAAGTTCGTCGAATTATGACGGTTCATTAGATGCCAAAAAAAATGTTCTGGTTTCAATCTGGCTGATATTTTTCCGAAATCAATTAAAAAATGCACGTGAATTTAATGTTCCATAATATATTTTTTGATTTCTTTCGCATTGTTGAGAATGTAAAGGCTGGATATACTATTTACATTTAGGTGAATATCTCCACAGTAAAACAAAATAGTTTTCTTCTAAAACCCTTATATGGAAAAAGTATTCTCATCAGGGTGAATAAATATCCCACTAAGCCTAAAAACAACACTTAATTATCTTTAGGTTGAAACTACTGTAGGTAAACAAGGATGAGTAGATGAATTAAATGGTAAGTTATATTTACAAACAACTGTACTAATAAACTCCGAGCGTGTACTATAAACTTAACCCCGTACTTTGCGTGTTTACTACAACTATAGGCAGCTCTTCCTCGTGCTATACTACAATTGTTGTTTACTTTAGTATGTATTGCTTATTTTAAATTTCAGTTCAGGCACATTCTATCAAATTCTTGATCTGATGAATTAATATGCTCGTGGTGAAGATTATGTCATAAAATAATATATAAACATTCTTTTACTTTTTTCCTGAAAGTAATTTTTAAATTTTCGATTATTCAATTTCAAATTACAAAAGAAAATGTATCTCATTATGACCAACACAGTGGGTCACAGGGAGGTTATACTACATAGCAGTTTAGCAATTATTACTTTAATGATGAAAATATAAATATTTTCACTGACTGATAAACCAGTGTTTAATACAAACTCTAATATTATTTCATAAACGTATAAGAATAGTCTACTAATTTGATAACTACTAAGCACTTTTACTAAGCACTAACATATTGACACTACTAAGCACACACTTCTTTTCTGATGTACATCTTGTTATAAGAGGTGTAATTTATATTAAAAAACCCAACGTGGGCATAAGGGATCAAATATTAAATATGAAACGCCTTGTTCATGTACTTAAGTAACATTTGCGTCGCTCGATTTAATCGAGCTTTCTATATAGGTAACATAAAAATGAAAAATTTGTAGTTTCCAAAATTGCTAAAGATGTAACAAAAGTAAATCAAATTAGAAAAATACCCCTACATAGCGGAGGAGCTCGGAATGATCTATTTAAGTATTTATTTAAAATCTTTAACACGCAATATTTTGTACATTACTCGGACTTTATGCCAAATGGCATTCTATGCCAGCCTTAGGGTTGGACAGAGATGAATGTGAAGATTAACTTTAACAAATAAGAGAATTAATCTATTATAATCGACTCCGCTAAACAGTTTCAAGGGAAACAAATAATTTAAACATTATGTAAACTTCATAAAGTATTGGAAAAAGATTATAGAATCTAAAAATGAAATAAAAATGTGTTAAAATCCCTATAAAAAATGTAACGGTTATATTTGTTCTACGGTGTCAAATGCATTAACAGACGGAAAAGACAAGGTTAAAATGTTCGTGCCTTACGAGTACACATCTGTTACGTTTTCTGAACATTAACAGCCACCTTTAAAGCCGGCACTCGCTCGTCTCTACAAATAATCTTAATTAAAATCTTCTCACGCTCATGCATCGCTAGGGGCTTTACAAATATGAACGCGGGGACAAATTACGGCGCGTGACTATCTTCTATAAAAAATCAAAAGTTACTGAAAAAAAAGTAGCTCACTTATATTAATATCACTTGAAAATAAGACGTCTTTTTAAGAAAGAAAACGTTCTTTCAATCTCTCCTATCTGCACATTAGCGACATAACATTTTTTACACTACGAAACGACGACGGACAGGACGTTCACCTAACGTAAAGCGCTACTGTCATAATAATGAGATGCTAGTTAAGAAATTGCGTTCACTGATCTTCTGAAGTGTGAACCTTCGACTATACGTAAAGAGAGCTATTTATTGCCACAAGTTATTATCCTTTAGTCTTAATTTTTATAGTAAAGATACCCCGCTCTTGCCCTTAGTTTATTTACAAATATTTCTATTCAAACAAACTCAATCTCACATCTTTTATCAAACGAACAACGATATATGATAACGCTGTGCTGTGTTAGACTTGTATGATATGATAATGATGATAAATAATATATAATATATTTATATTCAATACACACGTTAGGTTTAAACAAAGTGATATCTTACATGTCGAAAATGAGATTCAACAAGCAAATAAGCAAACTTAGTTTATAAGCTAATTTGTTAATTAGTCATTTACATCCAGTGATAGTGAAACAAATACAGGAAAACATAAGCGGATTTGTATCGATAGGAAGCAAATTATTCTGTAATACATATATACTTAACAAACCTGGCAAAATATTTCCATACTTTATTACATAAAAATGTATATTACGGAATTTGTATAATACATAAATTGATCGACACTTGCGTGTTCACAATCACAATGCGTGCCTCATGATTACAGTTGCTTGTTAATTTACACTAATTTTACTTTGGCTTTTGTAAACATATAACGCGCAAAATTTTTACAATTTTTTTTAATTTTTTTACAAGCTTACTTGTATTCATAATAAAAAATTCATATAATTTATTTGTCAGTTTTTAATTTATGCCACACACGTAAAATATATTTGATTTATTATAAATTTGTAATACCCTTTACTAAGTACTAACAGTGAGGAAGGTTGAATCTGTAAGTAAATTTCTAAACTTGGAAATTAAGAAAGAAGAGTAAAAATGAATAGTAGCTCGTAGCCTTCTAGGACAACAAGTAAAAGTAACTTTTTTAAAGACTACACTAACTCTAGATAATAAACAGCAAAAGGCAATCCACAACAAAAAATCTACAAATCTTAACCACTTACTAGTATATTTTAAGACATAAAAACAGGTTGGTGTAATGTTGCATCAAAAAATTTAATAACTTTTGTGTCCGAAGTTTTGTCAAATGTGTCAAACTAATTTACCTTAAGTTATAACAAAGTCTTGATTAATAAACTTGAGCGACGTGAACGATACAATGGACTTGAACTTTAGAATATCGGACTTTACGACAAAGCAATTTAAAACTTTTACCAAACTTTTAAATTTAGCTTCTTATTTTAAGAACAACGTCTTAAAATTAAAAGTGTGTTTTAGGCGAAATATACTTGACAGATGAAAACCTTGAAATCACATGGAATACAGGCGAAGTACTCCTGAAATAATATATTAAGTTTATGTCCTTTATTTCCCGTAAGTACTTTTCGTGTGGTAAATCTACTACATTGAATATCTTAATAGGCAATAATACAGTGTTTGTTTTTAATTACTTAATTAATAGTTTTGATTGTTCAAAAGTCACCATATTGTATGAGTATGAACTGAAATTATTAACTGATAATAAACCAATCATATATTTTTCCACTTTTTTCGAAGTAAGAATTTGTATTCCAAATTTTTTTCGAGATACTTTACTAAGAAACATTTAATCTATAACGTTTAACAAGGTAAAAAGTTACTCTTGATCACCGACTTCCTGTGCTTGGTAAAAATAAAAGACTTCAGTAAAAACACAAGTGATTAATACAAAAACTTTCATGTCCGACAAAGACAAATGTACCCAACATAGTTATCATAGTATGTCGTGACATTGAGTAAATTAAATGTCTTTTCACTAAATATATTTAATTAAAAAACTGTTTAAGGTTTTCCGTGACTCATGTCGTATAACATATTTATTTAACATTATATTAAAGTAATTTCATTATTAATAATTACATATTTTAAACTTGAGATTCATCTAGTTACCACTTAAAGCGGAAAATATTAAAAATAAATTAATTTGTTGGAGAAATTTTTAAGAAGTTTTTAAATCTTAGTCATAACAGTGTATTGAAATAACAAAACCTGTAAATGACAATAAAGTAGTATAATTAGAATTAACAAATGTCTCGACTTCTCGACGTGAGTATGGAAAAATATCGTACGTTTGGTAACTATCCTCGAAGCCCAATGTATAATTTGTGAATTTGTTGTATATTTATAATTAATCTACTTACTGGGATTGATATGTTTTTTATTTTACTGTACAGAACCCCACAAACGCGGATGTAGGCGCCTGAAGGATCAACCTTGATGTAACCGATGACGTAATAGCCGCGCCCACCCCGTGCCCCTTTCTGCGCCGTTCGTGCGTCACTCTCCCCTTCCAGAGCCGAAAATAAAACGGATATCATTTAAATGATATTGACTCCATTTTTAGATTATCGTTTATTTTCAGTTCTTTACCGTAATACATACACACTTACATAATCTAATATCTGTTCTTTTTTTCAATTATTAAAAAGTGTACGTTCGTTTCCCAAATTAAATAAAATAAGCGATTTAGGCAGTCATGAGACAACTGTATTGAATTTTGGATTTAGAAAAAATATTTATACTACAGGAAAACTTTTGATACCAATTGCACAAGATGTCCTCAAAGCAACTTGATAGACAGCAATGTCAACTGCTAATTGTTTGTTTCATTTTGGGGCCACATAAATAATAGAGCTTATAAGATCATAGTGCGATATTTCCGAATCTGATTGGCTTGATACCGCCTTCAAAGTTAAGCTACCGCCATAATGCCAGTGCTGTTTCGGTAGTTAAAGTGTAAGAGCTATAATATTCTGAATGACCACGTTTATCCATGCTCCTTATTTTCACTTATCATTCTGTGATATCAAAGTCAACAATTAGTCCATTGATGAAAAAAAAACCCGTACCTTTTTGAATGTTATGTATTATTCCCTAATATGTAGATATTATTTTAGTTTGAATTCAAATTTCATCGAGTGAAACGAGATGCATACGGGTGTAAATCAACTTTGACATAAAACGGACAAAATAAAAAGCTCAACCTGACCCGTCCAATAGACTTTTGCCGAACGCCTGAAAAACTGGTTTAAATGTTCAAATCGGTAGCGGAGAATGGAACTGTGCATTCACGTATTTCTGCCTACAATTCAAAATTTGAATAATTTGAAATGACGAATTTTAAATGAAAATCAGAAAAAGTTCACAATATGTATAAAATTTATTGCGAATTATTAATAGATATATTAATAATATTTAAGAGAACTGAAGTATAAAAAGAATGTATGAAGAAATTAGTTAACCACTAACCCATTTAAAGATTTTACATTGTAGATCTCTTAATCTCTGTGAATTATATATTTCGTAATTAATTTTACTTGGTGAAATCTATTAAAAAATGTATTTCTTATCACAAATATAAAACAATTTTACGTTACAATGTAAAATTTTTCATTAGGATATAATAGATGGAGGATTTATAAACACTCCTTTAAAAAAAACATGTGAAACAAACTACGTGGAAACTCATTTGTCTTCATTTCTTGAATCAATCCTCTTTGAGTGTTAGATTACGTCTATCCCATTTGCTACAAACTCGATAAAACGCCTTATCATTCTGTCTCATCTTGGTAATAAAAAAAAACGAAAATAAGCCGGTTGTGCCCTATTTGATCACAGGTCTTGCGTGCTTTACACTGCTAAGGATTTGTAGCGATTACGTACGGGGGACTACACTTAATGATATAACATTTCATTCATATAATATTATATTAACGATATTGATCTACGTCATTTACCACCCACTAGCAAAGCCAATTGAAAACAACTTGAAGTCATTGTACAAAAAAAAAAAAATAAACATCGCGAATTATTTAATACTATCTAGTAATACATTTTACAATATCTTCCAAGTGTGTTTTTTATTACGAATAAATTGTTTTTTCAGCAGTCTACTGCTCAGGCAGACGTTTACTCAATAAATTCCCTTTATCGGATTCTCATAATCGGATAACTAATCACTGCTTTCCTTTTGTTTTAAAGCGAGAAAATCTTTAATCTCTGGTCACGATTTCCATCAATATAAATAACAATATCAACTTAAAGCATAACAAAAAAAAATATTGCAGGCAACCAAATACGTCCACTTAATTTAATTCCTGATGATCTATCGTGCTCTCAACCATGCCGAAATTTATTATTTAATTAATTAAGGTCTCATGAAATAATTATCCGCGATTTGATGTTAAAAAAATTGAAACTCTCTTTTGAGAAAGGGTTATTAAATTGTTCGCGAGCTGGTTTAAAACCTATTTTGTTGCTTTGCTTTCAGTCATGGAAACTATCTAACAGACACGATTATACATTATTATTACTACTTTCGCATTAGTTAAATGAAGTCAATGTCATTTTAGTTATTTATTCATTTGAATTGCACGTCTGTGTATGCGGAGCTATTTCCGAGTTAATTTTGTACAAACAGTGACGATGTTTTAGCGTCAATATTATTCCGTCGACAGTTACACGTTACCGCTACGCAGAACCGAACGGCGTATCAACATAATTGTGATGTCAGTATATTTTGAGATGTATAAAAATGATTATATATATTATATATAATATGATGAATTACACAATAGCGCACAATAATTTGTAATAGTTAACCAGTCAAGTGTGCTCAACAAATAGACCTGTATATTAACGGTATAATATAAAATGAAAATACCATGGACATATTTATAGAAATTCTACATATTTCGTAAAATTTATAACATGATTTTTTTACTCTGTATTTAGCTTGTAAGCTTGTCATTATTTGCTTTTAATGCTGCACCCTTTAATATTTTTATTAGAAATTCCACCGTTAACAGGTTAATAGATTAAGTATATTTTGGATAAGTTTGTTCGATTGCCTTAGAAAGCGCAAAATTACTGATTTTCTTCATAAGAATTATGCGATGCCAAATGAACTCATCAATCACAATGTATGAGTAATATTTCATCTCTGTATCACCGAAGGTAATCTGAGCCATAACCCTAAAGTTTTAAAGTAAATTTCGCCTTCACCTTTATCTTCTAAGTTAAATATAAACAAAATTGATTATAATTTTTGTCATTATTAATATAGCACACATTATACAGGGTTCTCGATTTTTATAATGACAAAATTATTACCCATAAACTCTTGTTACAGTTAGTAAAGTAAACAGTAAATGTTTAAATCAGGAATTTCTGTCAGTAAAATAACATTACTGCATTAATGAGTCCAGTTTTCTAATGTCTAGATCTAACCGTGTAATAATAACTTATGCGTATGTTTGAAGTTTAAGTATTACTCTTCTAGATAAAAATATAATGGAATAAACCAAAAATATACCATATCAAACTTTAATAAAAATATGAAAGGGGAACATTCCCATAAGAAATTAATAATTATTTAAAAGTCTAATATCTAATATTCTGTTCATAATGCCAGAATTTTGTTGCTTGCAAAAAAATCGCATTGTTAAAAATAGTGGCATGCAAAATGGTCATTTTTGCGGCGTTTGATACCACAATACCCTTCAAACAAATTGTTATGTTTAATGGGTTCCATTCAATTATTGTTGATACTTACAATGAAACTTCTTTTACCCTCACATAATTTGCCAACATCCAGTTATAAGGTTACATTTTTCTCCAAAGTGTAATGAATATAATTCAGATTGTTCTAGAATATGTGTTTACTGATGGTTACTTTTAAATATATAAATTTCAGTACTATTATATAAAGGTTATTTTTTTTAAGTAAATTGTTTGCATTTATAGCCTACCAAGTAGTACTTAAGTATAAGTAATATATATAATCCACTGCACTGACTTCTCATTTTCTATAGTTAAAAGATCGATCTTATAAAACTTGACAGCCTTATATCATTTAGAATTACGCTAAAATAAAATTTAACATATACGTTTGCATTAGTTTTTTTTTAAACAGTAAAACACACCAAATATACAACAAAACTTAATTTTTTTTATAAAATTATAATATTGTAAGTTAATTTTTATAAATGAAGGTATTACAATCAGTGAGGGATGAAGTGAATTTAATTTGTTAAAATGTGTTTATAATGTCAAAATACTTAAAATTCTGTTTGTTGTTTTTATGTTATACAATGTTTTTTTAAAAAAAAGATCAGACGATTGTGGATTGTGAATGAAGACCATTAGTTTCCTCATTCACACTTAATGAATACGTATGTACATTAATCAAGTTAAAAGTGTAAGTCGTAAATAGGGCGTTCACAATCTCATAACAATATTTCAATATGACAACATGAAAAGTTACATTTAGATAATATTATAAATAAATATATCCCAATGGATATAACGTTATTTAATATTTTGTGCTAAATTATCCAGATAAAAAAGTAGTGTCCAACATAAAGCAATTCATAGTAACTTTTAACATACTAAATTAGATAAATGTTATTTCGTTTGTCAGGCCGAACGTTAAGGTGAGTTATTTAAGCAAAAAGTTAGCAAACTTATAAACTAGTAGGTGCAACATCAAGCAGTGTCCTCCATTCAATAATAAAAAAAAATCTTATTATTCGTAAATAGCAAATTTATAAATCTAATAACGAAGTTTAACATCTAGAGACTCTAAATTTCAGAATATAAATGATCTAAATCTTGCAATATGTCACAATCATAATCGAAAATTGTTCCCTGCTGTCACATCCCTAATGGGTTGAGTGACGTTTACAGAAGGCCGTCACCCCCCGGCACCCACCTGCGTCAGTCGCTCCATTCTGTCCACACGCAAATATTCCGCAAATAACAACATACATTTGAATAACGAACAAGGGAATGACGACGTTCAAGCTTATTAAACGAATAAATTGATTAAAGGACGATTTCTTTACTACTATTTCTTACGTAATTTACATTGTTTAAAAAGAACTACAAAAACATGTCGCCTTTAAAACTATGTAATGAGTGTTTAAAAATAATGTTATTTTGCCGATATTATGTATCTGTTCACTTTCCGACTATTTATCTTTCTGGTTGAATATTTATATTGTTCACTTTACGTTTGTGAAAAACACAAATAAAGTTTCGTAAAATATAGTTTACCTCAGTAGAGTTCACAATAATAAAATTATACGTAGAATAAATATTTTCAAATAAGTAAATTACAAACCTAATCTCCCTTTGGTACGAGATGGTTCACGACCATAGTACTCCAAGAGAGGATTCAAATTCGTGACCTTAGATTCGCAAATCGTAACTCGAAACATTTTAGCTATTGGTTATAGAATAATTTAAATAGTTAGTTTGTAATACAAATTTTACTAAAGAGTTTATCTTAAACTTTGTTTTATAAACTTACCCTACCCTTACCTTTATACTGCTGAATAGTAAGAATGAATATAATAGCACTTATTGAATACTCAAATTAAGTCGACACTTCTATACAATATCCACACTAATTGGAAGCTGTATCTTTAACCAAGAAGCACTCGAGAATACTATGGTAAGACAAAAAACATTTTAAAATCATTAAAACATTTTTATGATTAATAAATACAATTTGCACCGGGCATGGTTGTTTTCATCGTGTGACATAAGGTTTACTATAGTTTACTGTTAGAAAATGTCATAAATTTTAAGTTCACATAAATATACTTTTTAAGTCTGTTTCATCTACAGTCTGACTGTATCGTTTCTTAATTAATTCCAGATACAAATGTGTGGTATATATCTAGATTTTTTTTTATACTTAGGTCGAGCGAATGACTCCACTCCACCTAATGTTAAGTAGAAGTGGAGTCAAAATCGAAGATGTCCGGTGCCACAAAAAGTTGTTGCATCACCCACCCTCAACCTGCCGACCCACAAAGTGCTTCTTCAGGCTTCGCGTAAAAAACCCAAGGTTAAATGAAGGAGGAAGCACATGAGCTGGGAGGGAGTTCCATTTAGGTATAGTGCGACAAAGGAAGGAATCCGAAAATTTCTTTGTGCGCGATTGAATGGTGGTGACGGCCGCAGTACCTCATGCTCATGTGTTTTTGAAGTGGAAGAACAGAACTTGGAAGGCAGACCGTATGACGGAAGCTTGGAATGAAGACCTTTGTGCCATACCCTATCGAAGGCCTTGGCAATGTCAAGGCTAATTGCCAGTAACACGCCGCGCTTGTCGATAGCTTCACCCCAGAGATGGGTCACGTACGCCAGATCACCCTTGTATCGATTTGGTCTAAAACCATATTGTTGATCATTAATAAGAAAGTGATCCTCTAGGTAATGGATCAGATAACGATTTTGGATCCTTTCCATCACTTTGCAAAGTACTGAGGTGACAGCTATTAGCCTATAGTTCGCTGGATCAGACCAGTCCCCTTTTATGATTATCAGTTGCACATTAGCCATCCCCCAAGCAGGCACATGTCCCGAGGAGTATGAGATTTGGTATAGGCGTGTGAGTATGGGAGTCAACTCCGCTGCATATTTTTGAGTACAATCGAGGGTATGCTATCCGGTCTACTAGCTTTCCGGACATCGAGTGACTGTAGTGCGATACGTACGTCACCTTGTCTAATTTTTACGTCAGGCATGGAACAGCCACGGTGTGGTAATAGATATGGCTGTGCGTTACAGTCATCACTTCAGGAATTGGCCGCAAAGAGACTCGCCATATCGGCTTTCTCCTGCGGCTTGTAAGCTAGGACACCATCCGGACATTTCAGCGGTGGCAGCGAAGGCTGGCAGAAATTTCTTTGCACGGTAGTGGCCAGACGCCAGTAGCTACGGGAACCCGTAGGATGCCGGACTAACTCCTGGCCAATGCGTGCAATGCGCTGAACATCCGCTCTTATTTAAGCTTTCTTGCAGGATTTGGAAGCTTTATTATAGTCTGCCTTCAGTGAAAAGACAGGAGATTTGAGAGCGCGGCCCCTGATCCGAGCGCGGTATGCATCCTGTCTAAATAATATTATTGTACAAAGAATAAACATAATTTAATTTTTTTTCCAAGTAATTTTTTTAATTAATATCTTTACTTTAATAACTGGTAGATTATTTATTACATAAAGTTTTTATTATATTTATTCAAGGAATTGCAATGTGCACTGTAATGTGCAACATAATACTTTTTACGACACCATGTATAGATATATTTTTATCATTATATCATTATCAGGCTAACATACGTCATGAATTAAACACTTACATTTTTCGTCTTACATTTATAATTTTTTTTTTATTGGCAGATATAATTCCCAACTTATAATGACAAGTAATAAGAATCTGAAGTCTATCAAAAACACAAAAAAAATTGGTATTGACTTAATGTAGCAAATTGCTCATTATAATTTTTTAGTAGTAGAGTTAACGTGAGATTATTATAAACAGAGAAAAATGAAAATTCATTCCATGTCCTGTTGTTGATCAAATTCTAGAACCATGCCTACGCTTTGAGTTAAACAATACATTTGTTTTTGTTGCCGCGGAATTAAACTAGCTATTTATAGCTCATTCGCTTTCCTTTAACTTCTTATTAAACAAATGTTAAAAAAATGTTTTTTTTTTATTCTTTTACAGGAAGCCAGTGAAATAACATAAATAACATATGTGCATCAGGTTATAATTATTACAGCACATAATATTTAAAAACAATTCCGCATATTACGAATTCAGTGTATAATAAAATATTTGAATACACCGTACAATACTGACTTGTTAAAGAAACATTCGAATTTATCCATTCTATACAACGCGATGTTATTAGTAATTTTTTCAAAGCTAGTTTTAAAAATAAAAGGCAAAACAAGAGATGCTATTTGAATGTAATGTTCCGTACAGTCGATTTCGTACATCTAAAGAATTTTTAAAGTAAGAAAGAATACGCATTCTAGTCCGGGATACCTACTCTGTGAACCTATCTGAAATTCAATATAAATCCTTATTCTGAAGGGTCGTAGCGTCGAATAGGTGTATCGCTGTCGCAAGATCATACATATCGTTTACAAGATAAGCCGTCGAGAATTGTGATTGTGGTGCATTGCAGTTGAGTACGTTTTCTTTGAAATTAGAAATACTATACTAGACATATTAGAAAGGCATGAATAACCATTATATACTTATTTATTAAGAAAATACTAAGTTTGTAACAATCCGCCTTGTGTTCATAAAATAGTCATTACATCTGATATTTAAAATAAGTGCAAAATCGTAGTGACGGCTTGTTTAAAACGCCAAAGCAATTTTCATTTTAAAATAATCGACAATTCCAAACACATGCGTTTCCTATATCGTTAGTCCAACCTAAGCATGTACCTTTTAATAAAGGCAAGAAAAAATAACGCTAAAAGTTTTCAGTATACACTTGGGTTATCTCAAAAATGTACTCGCAGGTAGTTTGAAAATGGAATAGCAACATTAAGTTCTGTAACGTCGAGTTGTTCAACACAGCACAACAAAAGCATTACAACAAAACTTATTCAAACTTTTTAAGAATATTACAGTAGCGCTGCATGAGCGTAAATAAAATTGAACTATTTAGTTTCATATTATATCGAAACATATGCCAACATATAGAGTTATTCCGAAAACTACAGTCGTAAAGACAATATTAACCAGCAAACTATTATAATAAAGCTTAGAACATTTTGCTTTTATGTTACCCAAGACAAGATAAGTGCCAAACTAAGTCGCCAACATTGGGTCCCAGCTGACCGATAATGCTGTGTTACTCGCATGGTGATGGCGCAAACTATTTTCTAATTTTATCATAATGTCACATAATTATTGTTACGTCTACATCTTTTTGTTGTTTAATTCAATGTCATGTTAATTATTTGCAACATTATTTATTATGGTTTGATTACTTTGAAATTTAGTTAAATACAAACAGTTGTATGTATTTAATTTAGATAGTTAGCAATTTAAAGAAAATAAAAAATATCGTAGACTTTAAAAATTAAATTTTCGTAAAGGGTTTACAGATAAAGTTTAGAAGTAAGGGTTAATGACCAAAAAATAATAAATTAAAAATAAAAAAGTTTGAGAATTATTAAATGTCACATTGTGTACATTATATATTATTATTTCAACTTTTCTCTAAAGTCAAAGTAATTTATGTTAAAGTAATTTTATTATTGATTAATTAACGCCTTGATTTTCATTAACATGAAGTAGAACATCTAAAAACATTTGGAGAGAAGCCAACGAACTACTTCAGAATGATATCAATTGTGTTGCGGAAAGTTTAAGAGTTCAAATGAATTGAGGCTGTTTTTGTATATCCTGCACGGAGGTTTAATAAAAAATATGCCGTGAATTAATTTTCTAATACTTGTGATTAATTATGCGATTTGCTTAATGTATAAGTAAATTGTTAAACTTTTGTTATATATCTTTAGGAACCTCATAACCTTGCTAAATATCAGCAGGATTCAAAGTTTCTGATTTAAATTATTTATTTAGACTAAAAAAATACTACGCAGATACTCGCTTTTCTTACCTCTCTGCAAGCATGCTCTTTTATCTATCAATAAATGTATTGGCATTTCTAAAAAGAAATAGTGTCTTTGTTGTTTTCGTCCTTAGAACAGGTGAACCCTATATTTAAAACAGAAATTTTGTATTTTGTCAATTTTTATGCTCTGCCTACTCTTGAGACCTTTATAACTATTATCTATCTATATAAATAATGTAGTATGGACACGTGATTAGTGCACTACAAAAGAGCTAAAGGCCGTAGGTAATAGGATTATTTAAGTACTAGATGTGAAATTCTATTGCTCGTTGTGCTAGCGCGACTATAGTAAAAAAATATTTTTTTACATATTTCTTAAATTACGTAAAAATCTTTAACACATGATATTTTAAATTATGTAGTTGTCAGGTTTTTTAACAATAATGTAAAATTAAGGTGTGGAAGCCATGCATTACGGGGTTAAGAAAATTGGAGCAGTCTTGAGTAAACGGCATTTAGAGAATGAAAGAAAAAAAAGGGAAATAGATAAATAGTTTGAAATGCGGGATGGTTGCAGTTGCCGGTAGAATTTGGATAAGAGTACCTCAAAGAAGAGCAGTGTGGAAAAGGCTGGAGGACGTCGAAGAGCGCACAGATAATAATTAAAAGAAAAAAAATTGTTTAAAAACAATAATCAATAATAAAATCCCGATAAAAATAAACTTTTTTAAGTCACATTTTAAAATAACTATCCTAAATATTTTGCTTTGCTACATATTTTGTATTCATGTCACGAAAAAGAGATAAAGTAAATTTATTTACATGTTTCAAAGTCGCAAATACGCATGCTTCATTTTCAAGACGCGAGATGTACACAAGTACCATAGTTACTAGGAAATTCATGATCGACAAGAGCTCTTCAGGCTATCTGGCTGAGAATTGGATACACTGAAATAAGTTAGAACTGCTATTAAAGGTACAAGATTAAATTATCCATGTTTCTGGAACTGAGCTGTTTCTAAAATATGACAATGTCTTATTGTATTTCTTCAGATATAAAGTAGAATCTAAATAATGAATCTTCTTTTCGCATTTATATTTGTTGATAATGTTCTTTGGCCTTTAAACAAGATTTCTATTTTTTACTGATAAATTAAACAAGTCATAGGTTATTTGCACAATTTTCATTGACTACGTAATTAAATCATTTGCGAATTCTTTATTTATCGAGGAGTAAGCGGTTACATTTTTCTTAATTTTTTAAGAACCAAAATTTTTATACATTGTAATCAAACTATATGTAATTATTATTATTATCTTCATTATTGTAAACAGTTACCAAATTATATTGAATAAGGCTTTCTAGAATATTGGTATAATTATTTAATAAATAGTTTGAATCTTGTTCCATTCAAAATAGTCTTATCTACAATAACAAAAGTATCCGTGCAGTAATAATTCATTTGACGACTTGGCTACGTCCTACTACGATATACATTTCCTCTTGGCATAGGCAAAGAGGTCGTAAAGAGAAATGCCAAACCGCAACCAGCAATAGCAGCCTGGGTCTTACAAAGAAAATCTAATTGGCATAACGTTAAGTGAATTCCACTTATGTAGGCAGTGAAATAAAACGCTGTTGGTTTTAAAATAAAAGTGAATTATATTAATTAAATCGACTTTACCTTCCTTTGTTTTATTTAGTCTAGCGACGAATCGAAATTACAGAAATATGTGCTAGTTAAGATGTACGCAGCACAGTACCAGATTACATTACGCATAGCAAGGTAATTTTCGTTATAAAAAGACATTGGGAATTTCTTTATTGAATTGCATTATTTTATACAATCTCTTTTAATTGTCATCCCAAAACACGCCCCTTACTGAGAACTGACAAAGAACTCATCATTTTGTTTACCCAAGGATACCTGTTAAAAATGTTTTGAGCTCTTAACTTGTATGGTAACTTTATCATTCCAAAATTAATAACAAAGAAATAAATACCTAGGACATTTCTCAGACATAGTACTCTGATCTCAAGATAGGCACCTGTAGTATGTAATATGAGTTATCAGAGGTCGATATACATAAATAGAATTTTTATTAAATCAATAATAAAACATATTTTAACAATCAGACACAAAACAAAGACAAATGTTCGTCACATGAAAATTTGTCCTGAGCGGGAATCGAAGCAACAAACTGTAGTCTAAGAAGTAGGGCTACTACCAGTACACCAAAAGGCCAGAAAGGCCAAAAAAATTCAAATTATAATGAATATAACTTATTCATTATAATTTTTTATTTACTTAACACAAACAAGACAATAAGACGAGTAATTTTTAAAATATGTATTAAAGCAGATTTACAGACTAGGTTTTCTACTATGATCATTGAACACGCAAACTCACTAAGCGAAGTAATAGATATCAGTAACAATTAACACCTTCACTATTTTCTAGGTCAAGAACTAACTCTCCAGAAAACGTACCAGGTAAACCATTAGTCAATATATTTTCTTTTCCAACAGCAAAGCGTTGGAGGGTGCTTTTACATCTAGATTTCTCCGAAGTATTTTGAATAAAAATATGTATAAGTACATCGTTATAAGGAAATAAGTCCCAGTAACGTTCAATCGTCAATAACGATTAACGCTTTTACTCAAATTAAGATAAGTGGGCCAGCTAAGACTCTTGGAACGTGGCCAAGTGACTAGAATGTTTTCAAAAGTGTTTTTCAAAACCTTTGAATTTCAATATGAATGGTTGTTTGTCATTAATCACCGATTCCCTAATAAGATTAAAAATCATTGCTCTAAAACAATTTATATTGTAAGGAATTATTTATTCGTTACGTCCGATTATATTAATCGCAACATTTTTTATATTTTGAGCAAAAAAGGAATAAATTCAATACCGTGTAAGGACAAAAAAAAACTATACGTTTGCAATATCTAGCTTGAGTTTGTTCTTGTTTTGTCTTCTTTAATAGATATTACGATAGCTTAATAGCTAAGTGGTGAACCACACGTCGTAGCCGCCTGTTGGCTATCATTGATTTTTATTATTTTCTTTCATGAAATAGTGTCTATGGTTAAAATTATAATATATGCTCTTATAAAATCGAAAAGTAAATTATGAACTACAACCTACACCTAGGCAATTATTGCGAAGGACCTCCTTGCGACACTGGGCTCGGGAGGATATTGGTGAATAAGACTGTTAAAGCCGAACTGGACAGTTTTAAACGCAGGCGTAGCGTAGCCAGCCTCGAGGAATTCTACAGAATTCTTTTCGGAGTGTGTGTTTGGATTTTACGATGCAATTCTCCTTTTAGTTTCTTACGAAGAGTTTCAGTTTCTCAATTTCGATACGTATTGATATGTGTTAAACAACTGGCCGGCGTCAGTTTTCTCTTCCAAACACGATGTGAGTGTCTTCAAGAGAAAGCAAACCAGCAAGACCAACTTGAGTTGCACAAGAGTACTAGTATACGTACCTTCTTTATTTTTAGAAATGCTGTCCATAACGTTCACACATAACTTTCATATGTTAATAGTGTAAAAAGATCGTATTTAAGTAATAAGTTTAATTTATATCCGTATTCTATTTTCGTGTACATAAAAATGAGTGGCAAAACTTGTTTAATGTTAATTTTTTAAAGATAAATTTAAATTGTTCATAAAAACTACAGTTCATCTAATTTTTATGACGAGAATGATATATATTAAACATTTATCTTATTTAAAATTACTGACAAAAAAACTTCATCGGATTCCAGCTAGTATAGAATTTTAAATGAAATTAATATACATGAATTATCTTCAAATTCATTATCTTATAGAAAACTAACATTATCTTACAGAAATTATAAAGGTTATACAAACATAACGTGGGAATATTTTTGTACGTGAAAGCTTCTGTACGGAATGCCCACCTGAATTTCATTAGTCAATGTAGAAGCTCTTCACTGACGGTCAAATTAACTTAAGATTGCTCTTGGCCGCAAATTAAAATGATAGCTTATTTCGTCGAAAATGTAATCAGAACATATTGCTACGTACTTTTTACAATGTTAGTAAACACTAAATACTATTATAAACGAACGTAATCTATTAGTACGTAAAATGTTATCAAATAGTCTGTATTATACGAATTTCAACTAAAGTCAAATTCACAAGCTCGGTGGTAACAAAAAATAATAATAATTATACAACACGTACCGTATACGTTTAAACCGTGTATACGTTTTCACGTAACAAAGATTTTTTCAGTAACATTGCTCAAACTGTAATTTACACACCAAATTCTTTATCGTTTAAAGATATATTTAATGAAATACTTTGATGAAAATATGATTTATTATTTATGTTAATGAAAAATTACACTACTTTTTATGATCTTTAATAAAATTCTTTTTCCAAGAAAAAAAAGGAATTTATTTGTGGGTTCAATAAAGTCTAATATACTATATCTTTTTCTTTGAACACTGTAGCTTGAAGAGTATGGCGTTATAAGTTTTAAAAGTACTCCAGCTTGCATCTAAAAGCACATACATGTGCTGCTGTGCAAGTATATGGGATCGTACAGTGTTGTAAGAGGATCTTGCCTCAGCCATATTATTTATACTGCAACATCTGTGCTATATCTTAATTCAGTTTTGTCTACAACGGAAGAATATTTTTTTTTATTATAAATTGAGATTGATCTAGAAATTAAACGTATAAATATTTGGAAATTATGCATATAAAAAAAATCTATTAGTAGAAGTATCAAAAATTGTAATTTAAAATTAATACATAAATATGTTATGTTACATACAGTCGATTATTTTTTTATATTTATAAGTTACGTTCTTTAATATTTTCAATAATTACTAAAATAAATTTAATACTAATAAAATACAGCGTTAAGTTTTAACCATTTTTAACAATAAAGTAAATATAAATAATCGGTCAATTTGCGATAATAAAAAATATAAATGAAAACCACGAAAACAAACCGACTGAGGAATCAGTCGGCACAATGAAATCAGAGCTATCAATAAAATAAATCACTCGAATTAATCGTTTTTGGGCAGCAGGTGATTCCTCAGTTGTTAATGGCCGTAATTAGTCGTCACTCTTTCGATTCGTTATTTACGAATGGATAATTTTGTGGCACAAGTACTACAATATTAAGCGTTAGTATACTTACCACTTTTGTCAGAGGTATATTTTTTTTTCATTAAGTACGATCGAAAAACTTTTTTACATATAAAGTGTACCGGTGCGTATCATATAATAACTAAGCAATAGTGGATAAATACAGCACAACATTGCATTTTTTACTCTTAGATACCAGTTGCGTATCGTTACCCAAATAATTTTCCTTACGCCAATGGGAGGACTGCCATACATGCCGTTAAGTTCCAAGTACTTTACTGTAGAACATGAAAAGATAACATAACAACGACGAAAATAAAAACTAAAAAAATACCATCGTACCTTCAAAGTCGATCTCTGGTAAAAAATTACCAGTATTTGTACATTTCATACTACTATTAACAGTAATTTGGTGAAAATTAACAAACAATAAAGCTATGGATAATATTACACTCAAACTTTTGTGAAAGTGCAAAGTTAGTTATTATGGCGTAAGTGCAATATTATGCAGAGCTGAGTCCCCGGACTGCAGACTATTTCACCCCTTGTCTAGGCTAAATATGACAAATGACCAACTATGGCGCCAAGTTTTATTTTTAGAGTGGTATTCCTTAAGGTTAGTCCGAACAATTTTCATACATTAATAATTACGTACATTAATCTATGAAGTATTAACATTCAAAAAGAATCGTGAAGTTGTATTCGTCTATTTGGGGACTCACATACACGGCATAGTATCACGGGTCACTTCCCATTAAAGAAACATCTATTCATAACCCATGCAACTGATAACCTTAATTGCAGGGGATGTGTAGTGGTAAAAGAAACCACTATCCATGTAATGCTACCTGGAATGCGTGGGAGTGTAAAACAACAGGGCACAGATGCTTGGATCGCCAGTCACTTCTAAAAGCCTATGAACGTCCCAGGAGGCTTTTGGTAAGAGGCGGGTTAAAGAGACTTCACTAACAACGATTCACTGGGAAATGGTAAAATTAATAACAGTTTCACTGAGGAATTGACACCGTGAAGAATTTAAAGTAATTCTGGAATTTTAGGTATATATGTTTTAGATAGTTGCTTTTTTCCGAGGCCATGAACTATGTTGTAATACTTAATAGATATCCAACCATACTCTGTAATTAAAATGAAGTATAGAAGACAAAAACCGAAAAGGGACATTTCTATATATAAAAAAGTGTCAGTATAATTGCTTCCATATATATCATTGACAGTTTGATTATAAAAGTTTATAATTAAAAATTTTATAATACATATAATTGAAAATAGAAAACATTTTCATTAAATTATAAGCCAAAATTAAAATTAATTATCAAGTTAAGTAATAAACATGACGTAAATAAAAAAAACTCATCTAAAATTTATAATTTTTCATGGTTATGAAAATTATTATATTATCAAAAACCAAATATAAATCATAAAATAACACATGTGAAAATAATAATAGAATTAAATTAATTAACCTTTGCGAAGGCCATAGCGATGTCTCCACAGCTGGATTGTCGCCAATGTAATAATAGAAAATTATATTAATAGTTGTCTAAATGTAGTAGGCACAGGAAATTGAATCTGATTTGAATCTGGAATGTTATAAAGGAAAAGAAGGAAATAAACTTTCCCTCACGTTCTATCAAGAAAACTATTTTAACAGCAATACCCCAACTGAAATAAAATAAGGGTTGATTTGAATGTTTCTAACATTTTTAATATTATGAAGAAAAACTTTGTTCCAAAATAAACAAAAGTTCATTTAGACTATTAATTACTTATCACCTCTACCATAAACTTTAAATTTATGAGTGAGTTATTAGTATAGATAGTGTACATATACAGATCGAAATTTTTAATTTGTTTTTTTAAATACTATGGATGGATTGCAGTAAAATATGTCATTACAAGGGATGCGATGTGTCATGTAAAACCAGCTTTTACAAGTGTTAAAACTGTTAACATGATTATGTTAGCAGATGACAAAAGCGTGTCGTAGCCGCAATCGAAAATTATTAATGACTAGTGTATATTATGAAACATCGAAAATCTCATGACATTAATAAAAGTAAATACATTGAATGTTATTTTTTCATACTTCAATAGTCAGTCACGCGGTAGTTTACTCTCCTTGGTTCAATAAGAAATGAACTGCGACCATGGAAATATTTCTGATCCTAGTTATGGCGAAACTAAGCTTGTAAGTTTTCTGACTGTCACCATGGCGCAGTGGTTTTCCCACTTGCCATGTAACATGGAGGTCCCGGGTTCGATTCCCGTGCCACCGGAAAAGTGGAGTCTAGATAGTGGTAGCGTTTTTCAAACCCGCCTGACTAGCTACCACCCTCAAAGTCAATCTGCCGCCTTAACAGCGTAGTTGTGTTTCAGCAGTCATACGTGTGAAAGCCAGATGTATTTCGCGCGAATACCATTCACTATCTACGACTTCATTATCACTTAACGTTAAATGATATTGTGACCAAGTTTTAGACCATAACCGATAAAAAACATAACATGATACACATTAATGAAAAAAAGTTGTGTAATTGATGGCATATATACAAAAGCTATATACATTTTATTTACCTTTAAATCATCATTGCGAAAACTCCAAAGCTGTGTGAAGAAATTTCCACGCCACTCCCAACCACTCCTGAAGTCACTAAGTATTATAAATTTAATACACACCACTTGTTTATATATTATGCGTCTCACTTCAAAAAAACAATTCAATGTAGTGATGTTTGAAATGTTATATTTAGGCCACTAAGAGGCACTTTAAATGTTAAAAACGTAGCGCACTAGATCATATACTGTGTTTCTGTTTGATAACATGAAAGTCATGTTATTCCAAAGTTTAGAAGAGTTAAATCTAAGAGGTGATCAGCATCTGGAACAAAAAGAAAATATAATTATGATTTGAAACTTTTCTTAATTACGATAGCTCCACAAGAATCTTTGCAACGCCTCTGCGACGAATATTATTGGTTTGGTCACCGAGCTATTGGACTTTGGTATTTCATAAATATTGAATATTTTCGAAGGATCAATATTATTTTTAAAATTCTAAGATTGAACTTATAGTGTAGTGGAAGTAAATTTTTTTTTCGTAACACTCGTGACTATGTCAGTATAATGTATTAACAAATTTACCAACCCTGTCTTTGAGTATGTACACATAGAGTGGAAGTACTTCTTAGAAATTTAAACTAGGGTAGAAAAAATTATCTGGGCAGCATTATTGTCATTTTTGGTAAATGTAAGTTATGAACATGCAATAGAAAAACTGGGTAATTTATGGTTTGACCTCTTGTTAACAGCGAGTTCCACTGCCACAAAGGCACGGACGTGACAAGCCAGTTTCCAGCGTAATATATTCGGACGCTCAGTCCTATCTCCTATCTCATCCCCGGCGATAATATTTGTATTATAATAGCTGCCTTCACGTAACAACGTAATATCACCATCACGAAGAATTTTGCAAAAATTTTATCATCAATCTTCGCTTCGCAAAAAGTCTGCGAGACATTTGATTTATCTATGTGAATATTAGCTCGAAAGCCACTCAGAACTGGGTCATACTCAGAGAATTCAGATATTAACAGATATATCTTACAACTCATACAGTATTTTGATAATACGCA
Source organism: Pharmacophagus antenor (assembly GCA_018245475.1). NCBI lineage: Eukaryota > Metazoa > Arthropoda > Insecta > Lepidoptera > Papilionidae > Pharmacophagus > Pharmacophagus antenor. The sequence continues at coordinate 17,167 of DWQX01000423.1, read as the reverse complement.
GAACAAAAAGAAGCATAATATCTACGGTCCAAAAGCTAATAAGAAAATGTTTATTCGACAATCGCGCTAAATGAAACAAAACAGAGACGCGCATTACATAATCTATTATGTGGTATATTTATAAAATAGATAACAATAGAGAATAGAACGGAATAAATTATAATTAAAATATGATAAAATTGCGAGTTATAAATAAACAGTCCACGAGCAGCCGCGACTGTGGATATGTAAGTTAAACTGTATTAAAAAGATTTACCCAATAAATAATTTGTATATGCCTAGAATATTGATTGGATTGTGTATATCTAGTAGCTTATTTCTTAGCCGTGGCTTTTTGTTCAGGTTATTTAAAATAATTTAATAAAAAATTTAAGGCAACTTTCAGGACAATATTCTTTCCAAGAAGAGCTTAGAAAGTGTAATTAATACAGCTCGTATTAAGGATAATAAAATTTCCATATTTGATTTCAGACACATTTTGTTTTATTGCACATATAGTATATACTGAAATACAGTCAAAAGTGCTGATTCTTTAAACAACTCCGTGCACGAACTGTACAGTGAATAATTTCCTTCCATAACAGGACTTTCATTTGATAGTTTAGTGCTTTATGTGATGAAAAGGATTAAAATCTGTGTGATAAGGAAAGTTTTAAGTACGAAAGTGGATGGTCATAAAGATGAATTGATGAAAATGAGATTTGACGTTGTGATCAATAATTCTGTTTGTGTCAAGGTTATAACTACCGAGGTGACTGATGATAAAAATCAATTAAAGTTTTTTTTTCATTATTTAGATGATTATTGTTGATTTAACAAGAAAAAAATTAATTAAAACAATTATATTAATGCTGAAAACATTTTCATATACAAATACACATCCGTAACTAAGCCTTTAGCTGGCGCTAAGAGATTTACCAAATCAATTTGTCGATGATAGTCAATGAAATCTCATTGACTGGCGGTATTCGAATCTACGTCTAAAGATTTTTAAGTTACTTCCCAAACCTTCATGCTATCGGGGTTAATCATAACAAAATATAAGCATTTCTTACCCGTAAGATACGAGATGCAAATAATTGTTTAAGGTGATAGCACCATCGTTTTCCTTAAATTACTAGGATTGCTCCATTCTAAGTTTACTTGGAAACAGTTAGAAATTAATTATAGCACAATAATACGACATTTTATTTATGTAAATATATTTTTTTTGTCCTCACATTATTTGCCATTTTGATGTTGGCAAAAAAGAAATATAAATCTCTCGATCTTACTTGAATTTAAATAGTACATGTAACATTAGAAATATAAAGTAACATTAAAAGTATTATATGTACTATGTAAAAACTACACAACTACACAAAACTGTTAAAAAAAACTATTTTAATTAAAGCTTTTACATATATACGAATTACTTTAATATATGTTAGTAAAATAGTTTCAATGAAGATGTTGCGCACTTTAATTAAATCTAACTCGTTCTCCGAGACGTCGGAACGACTCGTTTGAGTAACACTAGTCGGTGGAATGTCAGTTGTTCAGGCAAAGCAATAACGGAAAGCCTAGGGAACAATTATACACTACGAGAAATTGCATCTCCGAGAGGAACTCACAAATTGCCCGAAACGTCAGCAACACACCAACACAAATGATCCTCTCAGTTTTCCGGGTTACCATCCAATCACTGTCGAACACTTGTTAATTAAATTGGACTTAACTAATTCATGAAAGATGAATTAATGCGGGATGTTGCATGCCTCTGCATTTTATATAAATTTACTACGAGGAGTGTTCCAAGAAATTGTTCGTAATAATTCCAGCCGCCGTATTCCACCATCGCAGTACACGACACAACACCAAGTTCCATCGTCACCGTCTGGATGATTGGCAATCATCCACAGTGCGTTTTAAGCGCAATTTTTTACCACGCACAACCACCCTGTGGAATCGGTTTTCGCCAGCGGTATTTACGGACCGATAAGACTTAGGGGCCTTCATAAAAGGGCCTACTCTTTCCTCAAAGGTCGGCAATGCAGTTGCGACTCTCCGAGTGTGGCTGCTGTCTATGGGCGACCATGATCACTTTTCATCATGTGTCCGCTCGCTCGTTTGCCTAGTCTTCCTATAAAAATAAAAGATGTTTGGGAGCTATTAAACAAGTTTACTAACCGAAAGGAATTGCTTGTGGCGTTAGGAAATGTACTCGTAATTAAATCACTAAATTGTTAGTCCCATCTAGGTATTCATTTTACAAGTTAACAAAGTACTATGTATCTTCTAAACCCGAGCCTGTACAAAGTAAATGATAGAGTGCAAGTTTTTAAATTACTTTTACGCTAGCCTAGTCTACTGACTTCTCTGATCTATAACCGCAAGTGTAACAGGCGATTCCATAAAGTTTCTTAAGAGCAACCCATGCATGCTCCGATGGGGCTTATAAGTCAACATCACTCGTAAAGTGGTATTCAATACTTCGGACCGATGTGCTGAAAGATTATCATCTACAAGCAAGTCGGATCTCCATAATTTATAATCATATATACATATTAGTGTCTATTGTATGTTTTTAAGAGTTATGATTTTGTAAAAAAAAACAGTAGTAATATTAATAGTAAATAACCTTTGATTATCATTTCGATTCACTATTAATTATTAATAATTGATATACAAAACATTACTCGTATCCAGATAAAAGCTTTTACTTATGAAGTCCCAACAAGATTAAAAGTCCGCTTATCACAGAGTATCCGTCACAAGTAAACAAATGATCATGATTAATATGCGTAACAGATCCCTTAACCTTTCAATGACAAATTATATAAGAAAACCACGTCATTTTAAAGGATAACTTGAAAAAAGATTTATTTATTTATAATAGATTTTTTTAATATATAAAATTAAACTAAATACTAACGAGTTAAGATCTCCTATTAATGCATATCGTTTCAGACGCAAAATGTAATGAAAAGATTATAACGACTTCGCTCCCTCAGGGAAACTTCCTTTGTGAAGTGAAGTGCTATGAATAATGCCTCAAGAATAGTGAAAATTAATTTACAATTAAAACTGGAATTATTTTTATTTTGTAACATCTAGACCTAAATACAAAAATTGTAAGAAACTTTTTTCATTTTAAGCGTCGTAATATTAATAATATATTTTATGCATATAGACAGTATTTTGCGGTCTAAAATAATATTTTCAAGCATATGAATATAAACGAAATATAAAGTAAATATAAACAAAAACGGCTTAAAAGAGTAACAAAATATGAACGACAGTAGAATAATACGATGTCATATCACAACTTATGAAAAGAACAAAAAACATGTATAACATTTTCAAGAAGATATACTCGTATTAAAATGGACGCGGCTTTCGAAGAAATGAACTATCCTTGAAAGTATTTTCCTCTATAATTTAAATAAAAAACATATTCCTTAACATTTTATAAGATATTTTGTAACTAGAAGAAGCGCGTGGTCGACATTTGGCATATCGCCAGTACTATTGGTCTTTTCTCCCTCGTGACAACTCCTATGAGATAAAACGCAATACATTTTTCGTCTACGGAAAAACATAAAAGATTTGGATGATTTTCGCAGCATCCATTCTTTCCTTTTTTGAATGTTCACATTTCGAATCAATACTTTTTGGCAATGTATTATATGTTTTGACTTTTATATATTGTTCTACATTAATCAATCGAAACATAAGAAATCCGTTCCTCGTAAATATTATTAATAAAAATCATCCCTCTTACCATTTCGAAACAATCACTTCGATAAGCCACACTATGTTGCTTCAGCTTCAGGGTCACTGCCTCATAAAGATGCACGAGCAAGTGATAAGACTGTACCGGGGGCGAAATAATTGCGAGCCGCGATCGCATACGTTGTGAATGGAAAGTGCATGTGTGCAAGCGTTGTTAGGCGCTAGCACTGTTGCAGGGTAAGGGGGAGGAGTGCACCTGATCGCGGTTACACTAACGTGGTGTGGGCGGCGGAAAAGGCGCAAAGCGACCGGCGTCGACCGCCCGCTGCGAGCGACTGACGCCCGGGCGACGACGGCGCGCTCGCCACGCGGCTCAACGCACCGCCTGCACCGGCACCCGCTCGCGGCCGCACCGTAACGCACCGCGACGCTGCACGCAACGCCCGCCTACCTGCCACCGCGCTGCAGGATACCACACAAATATCGATGTTTTTTTTGCTCAGGAAGCAGAGGACGAGCGCGGGGCGTGTGCACGCACCACGCGGGGCGCCGCCGCTCCTGCGCGCTGCGACACGCATCTGTCTCGGCATTTTCTTCCGTGCTCCCGCAATCGGCCATCCGCAGAGACACGCTCGAGAGCCTGCGCGCTGGTCCTAGCGTTCGTTTCCACCACGCTTGTTTGTCGATTCATAACAATATCGGGAATTCTCAAAAAGTAATTCTTATTATCCAGCTATACATTCCGAACGCATATTTTACAAGTATAAAATTATTTGTATTTAAAATCGTACTTTAAAATATTTTGTTACATAAATGTAAATGTTCCTTGATGTTTAGGTCTAAAATATCTTTCATTCATGTTTATTACAGGATTTATCTTATCACACACGACGGTTAACGAAAATTTATTACATAATATAGTTACTTCTGAAAGCAATAACAAAGCTTTAATGACTTAAAAAATTAAGTTAAAAATGTATCTTTAATTTTATATAATTATTACACTACTACTAACATATGTATATTTCTTAAAAAAATATATTGTAATTTAGTTAAATACAAATTGGAAAAGGTTTATAATTATATGCAAATTTAATTAAAATACAAACTTTTATTTAGATCGCATTGACCTCCGACAATTTAGAAGAGTTAATTTACTACTATTTAACTTTACCAAAGTAAAAAAATAAAAAAGCAATAACAGAAAATTCAAACTATATTAAAATTTACGTAACAACGTTATTCAAAAGGTATATCAAATTTATCGCATTGCTTTTGTATCATAAAACAATAATACCGAAATAGAAATATTGTTTATTGCACAAAACCTGTCAAAAATGTTTCAGAGCAGAATAATATATACCTTGTTCACTGAAATTGCATCTATTTGAATTTATATTTCACATTCTATTCTTTTATAAAAATAATCTTCTATAATATAAAATTTTATAAAACATCTTCGCTATATCGATTCCTAACGGAAACGAATAGAAACGAAATAAATATATTCATAGAAATATGTGTAATAATTGATCGTCATTTTGAAAAATTCGTATTAATATTCATAAATATTGCATAATAAATATGAGCAATCATGTATTAAATTCTATACATATCGATTTGTTCTGTGAAATTGGGGGTGTAAAATAATCCTCCGCTCCTCAACTACTCTACCTCCATTACGCGGCTTAGTGATAATTGAGTTATGGGCGATTGTAACCACTTTTTCGCCATTCACGTAGCGACGCCTATTGAACACGAAGAATCTTTAAATATTTCTATTAGGGTGATTAAATTCGACTGTATAAATGGATATATGTTATGTAAGAGGAACATAACTGGTATAAAGATCTGAAATTGCCGTATGAAAAATATAAATTGTTTACGTTGTAGCTAAAAACTGATGATGAAATTAAAATTCAGCAAAATGAACATGAAAATTATGGGTTCTGTGAAATATTCAGGAGATTGCTTTAGGAGGGATTGACTGCCTCTGTGGCGCAATGGTTAACCCGCTTGTCTTGTAACGCGCAGATCCCGGGTTCGATTCCCGAGCCACAAAAGTAGTGGAGTCTGGATGCAGGTTGAGTTTTTCAAACTAGTCTGCCAGCTCTCACCCTCCATGTCAATCTGTCGCTATAACAGCATTGCTGTGTCCTGGCAGTCATTCATGTGAGAGCCAGATGTATTCTGGGCACACTCTTCACCATTTACAGCATTGTCATTTAGCTTCAGGTGAAATGGAAACCAAGTATTAACCCATAATCAATAAAAAAGGGTATATTGCACGATTATTACAAGTGATAGATTAATTATTGAAGACCGTCTTTTTCGTACCGTCACCTGTTTCTGCCACTATAATAAAGTATGAAAATATTTTTGTTTACTGAACTAAAGCTCTATAGCTATAAAAACGGCTTAGGTAACGAGATTTAATAACTTGTCTCAAGGCGGCAAGGTTAATCTGAAGCTTAGTATTTGTTTGTATTGTAGGTTAACGTAAAAAAAAACCTTGAACAATATTTTTCACAACCTATACTTTTTACAGCCTCAGAGGCGCAGAGATATACCCCTTGCCTTGCAACAGGGAGGTCCCGCTATTGGTTCTTGGGCCACATGGATAGTAGTCTGGATAGTTTTACGATTTTTCGAAACAGCGAAGCTAGCTACCACCCTCAATGTCAATCTGCCGCTATAACATTACTGTATTCCGGCAGTCGTTCATGTGAGAACCACAAGTAATTTATACGAAAATTATAATATATACATTATATGAGCACTGTCCCCCATCAAAGGCCTCGTTGTTACTTGAAATCAGATGAAATCAAAATCAAATGTTAGCCCATAACCGATACAAAACTTGGTTCAAAACCTGAGTAGCAACAGACGGCTGTTCAAGCAGGATTGCGGTCTTTACTTTTCTAATGAAATATGTGGTGTTTTTATTAAATAACCCAAATTTGTACTATAACAGTTTTCAAGACACAACTAATTATGTAAAAGCATTATGGAATCCTAAATATTACATCAACGGTAGAAGGAACGGACAAGATTTATTCACTATGAATACTAATCTGCGAAATATATTCCAAGATCGGAACATACGGAACATCACACTCGTTAGCGCTGCATCTTATTCAAGTACTTTCTAGTACAGTGATGATGATGGCTCTGCTGTTCTTAAAGATATTACATATAATTAAATAGTGAACATGTATTTTTCTTAAATTCTATAACACAATTGCAAGCAATTAAAAATAATAATTTCCTTCCTTTACCTTTACAATATTTAGGTATTTCGTGGTATTTTTTAACGTACCAAAACTAAGTAAAATGTAAAATCTCACCATAAGAAATGATCTCATTAATACATTGTATTTTAAATTATTGACGAAAATTTATTGTAAATAAGTAAGACCTTAAGTGATATGATTAATACACTTTATAACCTATAGCTAACGATGCGGCTAAACGACTTTGTCATTTCATCACTCATTAAGGATATTAGTCACACATTTTAGAATTAAATAAAATTAATTAATTATTTTATATATCAAAACATTGTAAATTATTTTTGTTTCTGAAGCAAATGTATTGTTTTTGTTATTGATGTTAATATATATAGTAGTTACGAAGAGGTCGATATAACTTCAAGATAAAGATCCCGAATAAAATAGAGATTAAAAAAATAACCTACAGCTAAATGTTTGTGGTTGATTTAGTACACGAAGTAAAGGCAGTAATGTAATTTATGTCATAATAGTAATTTGTAATAAATATAAGAATATTTAATTCAAACAGTAAACTTAAAGGAACAATGGTAATTTTAATCACTGAATCTCTAAACTTACAAGTTTACAAGAAATCGTTGTAGTTTCCTGGTTTCTCCAAGACGTAGTTTCGAATAAGAACAAGTGAGGTTAAAAAAATCATATTTTAAACGATTTACGTACAATAATTTGACAATTGCCTTTTGTCAATGGCAAAATATGAAAAAAATAATTATCAATTTTTCGTCTTAGCCTTTACTACATCACACTTGCAGCGTATATGGAATGGTACTGGAGGACCTTTATACTGCTTTGTCAGTTGTACTATTCGCTCCGCTTCCCTCACACCGCTCAAACGAGCACCTGCAATTGTAGCGAAATGCCCAGGAACTGTGGCCTCTCCGGCAAAGAGAAGTATTGGTGGTATTGGTTCACTTGGCCCTGGCAAAGGACTTGCCAGAATCCTCTGTGCGTCGCCATTATTACATTCTTCTTCATAAGAATAAGAGCCACAAAAGAAAGGATCGGAAACCCAATGTGACCTTAAAATAGTAATTGGGTAAGGAAGGCATTGGTTACCTGTTGAACACCTTAATACATCGGTTACATCCTCTGCTACATCTTTATCGGACAAACATTCCATCTTCATTGCTTCATCACCTGTTACCCAAACACATAGAACATGATTGCTGTGAGGAACCATTTCTATCGCTGTTATACCTCTTGTCCAATTTGCTCGGGAACAAAAATTATAATTATGATTACAGAAGTTTAAATCTCCCGAGTGCCAAAACCAGAAAGGACGACAGTACTCTAAAAATATTTTGTTACAATATCCATAACCAAGACTCCGCATAGCATCTGCTTTACAGGCAGGCAACGTTGGACAAAACAATCTTCCTGAATTCGTACATAGGACTCCAAGGGATACCGAGGTTATGACGTAATCAGCGGGAAACTCTTCACCGTCACATGTACATACAATAGCCCGATGCCCAGCTTTTTGAGATGTTCCCCAATAAATACAACTGACTGGCTTACAATAACGTATTACCCCTTCTGGTATTTGTCGCAAAATCGGTGCTAAAGTGCCAATTAATCCAAGTGGAACTCTTACTTGTCCACCTGGAATATTCATGAAACAACCTGAATGATCTGCACTAAGCAACGCAGTATCATCTGAACATCGAGCGCTCGAAGTATGTGCAAGACCAAACATTATTCTAGCAGCATCATGTTGTTGATCAAGTGGATATTCATGAAGTTCTTGTTGTATCCTAAGACTCATAAAGTTAATTAAAGATCCATGTTGTTTATTTCCACCAAGACAATATAATTGAGATGCCTCTTCTTCTATTTGGCGGAATTTATAATAAGCGCTTATTGTAGGCGTGAATGCCATTTTTCCTGTGCCAACTCTATTGAAAAGTCCTCTTGTGTGAAGTGAACCGGGCACTCCGGGTCGTGGAGGATCTTCAGTCGCAGCTAAAGAATGAACTAAATGAGTAAAGAAGTTATCGGGTCTCCAATGTGCACCAAGTTCTGCTACAACATCACCTAGCCAGCAAGAATAGATTCTGCCTCCAGGTCTGCAAATTATATTTTAGAGATTTTAAGAAAATTAAAAGAAGATTAAGACAAAATAATATTAATGTATTAAAAAACCTCTTTTATTAATGTTTATTATTTACCTTTCATTGGCTTCTAGTACGACAATGTTATCTATGCCACATTCTCCAAGTTTAGCGGCAGCAGAAAGACCTGCCATGCCGGCACCAATGATAACGACTCGTGGCAACTCATAACATTTACTAGGATCACAAGGATCAACTCCGCATACCCCACGATCATCTAAATTTGGTTCGCAATCAAATAATTTTGTATTTTCTTCCGATATCCTATAAATTTCATATCTTAATATTATACAGGCCTAAACAGTTGATACTTCGTCATATTTGCTTGCACTTCCTTACTTTTTTTCTTTAATGTGACACTTGGTCTCAACTTCATTTGATGAAGTGATAATAAATTTTGAGATAATGAAGCGTGCTCGCCCATTATACTATAGCTTTCGTATAACTGAACACACCAATGTTGTAGTAATAGCAAATTTATAACATAAACGTAGAAACTTGTTAAGAGAGTTCGAAAAATCCGATTACACTGAACTAAAATCTTCCACCACTATATGTGGTCTTGGAATCACACAAGAGATAACTCTTATGCAAAACAATCCGCTACGGATCAAGACGGTCAATTTATTCTATGCTTTATTTAATGATTTTTTAAATAGATTTTTTTTTTATTTAGGTTAAGTTTGTTTCTCTTTAAAAACACGCTGCACCGACACGGAAAAAAGGACTATACAAAATCTACAGAAGTCATAGAGTAAACCATCCAAATTATGCATTTTGTACATTTTGATGTTTTGATGAAATCAAAAATAGTTTATCATTGAGTTTGCTCCATATAAAGAAAAATATTTAAAATGTTTTTTAACAGTCATTTACTAATACGTAGATATATTCCAGTAGGCGAATCTAATAATACCGTCAACTTGCTCACTTGAACTAATGATTTATAATTAATGAAAATAAAGCATTATAGCCAACCATCTCCTATGTGTAATTCTCCATTGTCTTATCAGCAATATCGGCAATTTTGCATTAATATGTAACATTTGAAATTATTTTGAAACATTAACTGGAAAATTTTAAATTTAGTTAAAAATTATAGTAAATCATCTATGATACAAAAATTCTAATATGACAATGTCACACATATTTAATAATATATAGAAAATGTATAGTAAGTTAATTACACTTCACTCTTTTGGTTGTGAATTTAAGAAAAACCTCCTTTTTCAACTTAATGTTCATGCTAATTCTAATTTAATTTTTTATACAAAATGTTTCCTGTTCATTTTTTTACAAATGTACAAAAATTCTTTAACACCAATGGAACAATAAAATAAGGAAAATAAAACACATTTTTTCTTATAAATTAAAATATACTTTAGTTTCATTTTATACTCAAATATAAGGTGAAACATTTTGTCAAACTGTTAAATCACCTCTTAAACTTATTGAGGAACGACAGAACACAATCGCAGTCTCCGTTTGAATGCTTTATTATTAAGTATTGTAAAAGTAAAATTTAACGTTTTGTTTTATTTATAAATCAAAACATTGCGCCCAGAAGCGATCCAGCGCGTGGTAAAAATGTCGACTGACACCCGCTAACGAGTGATTTTCGTCAGTGTAACTCTGGAAAGATTAATTTTCCATTATTTAAATAAATCAAGCTTATGTGTACAGGTAGTGATAAAGAAAGCAAATTGGAAATACTTTCTGAAACGATCGACACAATTTAAAAATTTAAGGACTACATTGGGTATAATATTCGATTAATTTAAAACACAGAATCGACTAGGTACTTGAACTACGCTACTTGAGCTACGACAGTGCCTTATTATCGAAGCAAAAATAATGTGATATGTTTCCCTATATCAAAATGACCATTAAATGAGTAATTATTTGTAGGTAGTTTAAGGCCATAATTTTTTTTTTGTAATTATTTTTTTCTTAATTGCCATGGATATAAACGTATTATATTTGATAAAATATTACCTGTACGTGGAAAGTGAAAATAAAGCATTTCAGGATTATTCGGCCTTATGTAATCGAGGAAATCAACTCACCAATTGTTCGAAAGCAATGTCGGCATGTTGTAGTTGTTTAGCGAGCTGCATGCTGTGCTGGTAGTGAACATTGTCGTCGCCGCTTCCGTGAACTAGAAGGTAACGTCTCCCTCGGAGTCGGTTCGCCGCGAGTAACAGGTCTGAATGCTTGTAACCAAGAGGATTGGCTTGCGGAGTATCCATGTATCTTTCCGTGTATATAGAATCTGTAACGTTAGTCTAAATTTACATTCAAATATCCATACTTATATTATTATCCATAACTTTCGAATGAAAAGGATGATGAAAAATAATAAACTTTTTTCGCGTCTATTATACAAATGTCATAAATCTTTCTTACATTATCTTCATTGATTTAGGTAAGTATAATAGTATGTAAATATATTTTTTCTTTAATGAAAGAATAAATATTAGCAAAAGTATAAAATATTTTTTGTGTCATTTCTTACGCTATATAAATAATTTGATGATCTTTTTTGAAAGCCAATTTAATGACATATTTTGTAAGAATGGAGACTGGAAGTCTAGCCAAGATACGAATGTCAATGTTGTCGCCAATTCATTGTCTATTTTCACTGCAAGACAGGCTCTTGAAGAAAACGTGCCGAGAAAATTAATAATATTGCATTTTCTGTCTCTCATTTATTTGAAAACGTGTCCCTGCATTTTATAATGAATTTAAATAGTGAAATTTACTTATTTTATTGCAATGATTTTTATTTTAATCTACACAACAGTATAAAATAATCTAGAACTGATATTAGTGCGGCAGTGTGCAAAAGCATTCCCTAGTACAGATTTAGAAGTTAAGAGAGAACCGTGGAATTTTAGCTGGTACGAGTGTGATATAATTCTTTCCTTACCTCGTAGCGGACGGGTATCCAATACAAGATGTTCCCACGACAAAAAAAAAAGCTAACATTGCAGGTGTATAATGGCTTACAATCTAAAATATCGATTTTCTTTAAGGATTTAACACCGTGACGTTTAAAAAATTGTAATATTTTAAAAAAGGATGTTAGTATTGCTGGTAACTACCAAAATTTCTGTTAACTTATCCACCAACAAAGTTATTTGTTATTTTTAAAGGGAAAGTACAACAAAATAATCTAAGATCTGTTAATAACCATGTACTATCATTAACATTAAATGTTTAACTAATACTAATACCTACCATAATATAGCCATGAGGTGACCGGCGCAACAGCAGCCCCACAAGCCAGCAGTTTGATATCGTCTCGAATCAACATCATTGTGGTAGCATAGCCGCCATAACTCCAGCCCCATACCCCGATGCGTTCAGGGTCGATGAAAGGATACAGAGTTATTAACCGTCTGAATGTAAAAGAATGAATTTCATTGAGCAGCGATACAGAAATCCTGCTTTCAAAAACAGTCAAATGATTACTATACATATACTGTTTGTATTCGACCCATAGAACGATGTGACACTACGTAAGTCATACGTTCCTTATCATAATAAATGTTGCAATTTACGTAGCTAGCGATGCATTTAAACAAAGCGTACTTACTCTAGTGCGGCGAGGGTATCAGTTATCTCGACAGTGCCCAGTGCATTGTTGACCGCGTGCATGGCCTCCACTCCCATCACACCCGAACCTCGTACATCAATAGACGCCACTATAAAACTTTTATTCGTTGATAGATATGAAGCGTAGTAATCTGAAAAAGTAAACAGCAGTTATATAAATGTCATTTAATATTAAACAAGAATTTGTAACGATATAAATAGTTCTTAAAAACCTCTATGTTCTCGATTTAATTAATCTTGAATTTTTGCAACTAACGTACCTAAATTAAAATTGTCTTTGACTCTATTTGTGCCAGGTCCGGCATATACTCTTAATACCGTGGGATATTTTTTTCCCTGTTTCATTTCAGGTGGAATCATTAGTTTTACATGAGCCACGACGTTATCAGCTAATGTAATGGAATTGAATAGTATCATTGGTTGCTTATACCGCCTTAACTTCTCACTTAATTCGTTGTTATAAACAATAATCTTGAGGCCGTTAGTCTGTAATTTTAATTTTATAAGAAAGTTAACAATTGCACTATATGAATTAAAAAAAATAATAGATTTAAACTTTACCCGCGCATTATATAAATATGTAACTGGCGGTGCATTGGAAGAACTGCATGACATTACGGCATAACTTGCACCTGGTGAAAACATCGCAGCTACATTTCTACAAGATGCATCTCGACACGATATGCAACTATTAATGCCTTGGGATGTCGCCCATAGTTGTCTCTCCCAAGGACGATCCCATGGAGATACAATGAAAAATACTGTATCTGTTTCTTCATTCCATCCGGCAATAGATGTGACTGTAGAATTTCCAGGACTCAGATCCTCAGTCGTTAATGAGTTGTAATCGAAAAGTGCCGCATGTAAAAATCTTTTGTCGTTGTAGAGCAAAGGCTGTACTTCCAACATTTTTAATCCTGTTTTATCAAAGAGTGGATCTCTAATATCAATCCATCCATTTTTTTCATTTTCTTTTTTCAGCACACTACATTTATCGTTTTTTAATTCACAATTTACTAGAACGCTTACATTCTGTCTTCTATTTAACCAAAGAACTATTAGATTATGATCGGTCGCCCAATTCACTCGACCCAATATATGATCTATTCCAACAGCCTCTACAGGAGCTGGTATAACCCATGGTTCGTTGTCTAAATTAATTAAATCAAATACTCGTAGACCTACTAGTGGATTAGTGCGGCCTACCTGAGGACAGAACAGACGTTAAAGGATATTTAAAGCAGCGATATTAAAAAATATACAAAAAATTTAAGTATTACAGTTTTTAAAATTTAAAAAATAATAATTCTCTAAATGCATGCGAGAAATATGTAAGCATTTAAAATTTATAACTCAATAAACAATATTCAGCGTATTTAATAATAATAATTATGTGCGTCTTTTCAATTTTATTTAAAGTTTTTACAAGGATTGGTTTTTGTCAAAAGTCGATAAATGGTTCAACATTTTTCATCATATTCAAAACCAGCATAATGCTATTAAGAAGAAAGATATTAATATCAGACGAAAAATTAAATTTTACCAACCTTTGGATACTTAAACTGCACAAGCTGCGGATATTGGTTGTCCAAGTCACTTGGGCTGCCGTAATACGGATAAATGGCGGACTCTACATTACGGTCGTCGAAGGAAGCTACGGCGAGGTACGTGCCGTTGGGTGAGAACCACAACGCTTCCGCCGCATTGAACACCTCCTCTGAAATGTTAATTCTGTTTTAAATAAACAACCATGCGACGCTTTATCCTGTCCACCTGTTGCAAAATTAAATGAAATAAATAAATCTTTAACGATAATAAAATAATAAATATTATGGACACATGTCAATTAAATGGATAATAATAGATTTTTGTCCTGTCTTCGAGCATATTTTATTTCTAAAAATATTTTTTGTTTCACTGTCGTTTGTCCAATGTCATTGTAGTAATTATTAAATTATACACGGTTCTTACTATTAATATTAGAAATTTATAAGTACAGTCACAACTCTATTTTAAAGAGGAACGAATTAACTAATAGAAATAAAATTTACGGGAATTAAATTCGAACCATATAGAGCAAAGAGGAGTTTACAATTTCAATTCTCAAATGTTCTAATTTTGTATTGTCTTTGAGTCGACAAATAACCACATTGTCAAATATTGAATTATTACGTAAATTCAGTTAAACCAAAGTTTTAGCACGCGCCCAACGTTCTGCAGCTTTATAGTGTGGAAACAACTTCTAACGTTGCAAGACTTTAATTATATTCGTAATACCACAACTGCGACAAAATTGTTAGAGTGATATGACTTTCAAAACAACATAAACGCGTAACCATAATATGGCATTGTTTATAGTACATTTTTAAAAGTAACTACGTGTTAACTTGCACCCACAGATCATAACATTATTAATATTTAAATAACAATTATAATGGTATTACGAATTGTGCACTTTTATATTATTAGACATTAGGCTAACGGAACAATAATAAATCACAAGATTGTCATGAGCAACACATGATGAATAAGATATTAATGATGAAATAATGTTTTAATTTATTTAATTTTAAACAAAAAATATGGGTTTGGTTATTATTTCAACTTAATTTTGATTATTAACTCAATAGGGAACACGAAAATAAATTAGTGAAAAAACTAAAGAAAAATCTAAATTTCAAAAAGAAAAATATTTTATCTAAAATTGAGAAGAGTCCCACTTGAAACGGAGTTAAGAATAACGTGCAACTCTTTAAAGGAGCTGCAAAGACTTTTTAAACCCTTTGCGGTACGTTTCACAAGCTTCTTTAAACGGCGACGCATCAAAAACCAGAATTAATTAAAAAAAAACAAAACTTAAATTTTATCATACACGTCATGTATTTATAGTATAAAATATTGTTATAACTTTTAAAGGTATACGAAACATTGTTACTACGCCTTAAAATAATATTAAACCTGCCCAGTATATAAAACACAAATTTAGATACACATTTAAAATGTAAACAAATATATTAAACGTATAAATAGATAACTTTTAAGTGTATTAGTATCAATTATATTGTAATAGACAATAATATATTAAAATCTTACTCGAAGTTGTACTACTAATAACTCGTCAGCTGGTATTGATTTTACAAATTACTACATACTTTTATATTGATTATGGGAAGGTTTTTTCGAATTCTCCTGGCTAGTCACCATGTTCTACGCCAACCTGCCGCTGTAACGGCTTTGCTGTGTTCCGACAGTCGTACATGTGAGAGCCAGACTATATTACGCTTCACCATCTACGGACCCATTGTCACTTAACATCTTGTGAAATTGTAGTGAAGTGTTAACCTATTATCGATAAAAAAAAAGAAAAACAGTAATAGTACTTATGACAATGAACGATTATACGTATTTGATCAACACTAACCTTCATATATCCAGTCCGTGGCACCGTAATACAGTTCCCCCGGGACACCGTCCCTCGTTAGTGCAGTAACTGTATCAGGTCGGGCGACATTAGGAACATAATATACATTATTGTTCTCAACGTAGGCCAGTGCTCCCCCCGTTCCCCACACTGCCACTTGGGACGGCCCTTGTCCTAATTTAGATATGGACCTTTAAACATAAAACATCCGCTCTTACTTCGTCAGTATAGTCTCCAGAAAAAGTAAAGAGTGTTTACTTTTTCAATTTCAATGTGCAAGTATTAAAATATAATTAAGGTTAATATTACTTATGTTATGTTTTACAACATTTATTTTTAACCTTGCTAGTAAATTTAATTGCCAGTGGAAACGCACTTTACCTAGTGGAGACTAGCTGACGATACCCCCATATTATTTTTGCTTACACGGTGTACAATCGGTCTCGAATCAATTAAATAAAAGTAAGCAACATATCTATATTTATCTAATTTGCGGTCGATCTCATTTTCAGAAAAATCATTGGTTAAGATTTAACAGTGTCTATTTATACAAACTATTTAACAATGTAATACAAACTTTTATATCTGTGGTCAGACTTAAGAATGATGTAGCTAAAAATTACAAAATACGAGTGCGATATTTCTCCAAGGTGACAATCACAAAAGCGAATTTTTTCATAACAAAATTCAGTATCACTAGTTATTATGACTAAGGATTAAAATTTATCATCTCAGCATACATTTCAAGTAATAATTTAATTTAAAATAATAATCCGTAATTATTGTTCAAAGAATCCAACCCATAAATAAATTTATCTGGTTTCAGTAATTTATTTCCGGTTTACTATAATAACAACACATTTCTAAAAGGACAATCTTTCAATAGGCCCCCTACAGTTTTTATACTTTCTTTGATATCTAAAAATAAACGTTAAAATCACATCTTTCGAAAGTATATACAAATGTTTGTTATTTCATTGTATACAATGAAATAACAATTAATATTATAA
>DWQX01000422.1:0-43866 GCA_018245475.1 Pharmacophagus antenor | reverse complement strand
TCGCCTACCTTCACTTTTTGATTCCCTACAGAATTTCCGTCCTTGTCATAAACGGTTTTCTCAGTCGCTAATTTCCCAGCTGACGGTACTACTTTACTTGGCACCTCTGGAATATCTGGTGTATTCGGATTGTTTGGATCATTTGGATCTGTCGGTGTATTCGGTGTCGCTTCCGCTTTATTTTTCACCGTTGTTCCCACTGCTTCTTTATTGATTTTTGCTTTAAACGTTACTTCTGCCGTTTCATTGGTATCATTCACCGTAACATTTGGTACAGTCAACGTTCCCTCTTTCCATACATCCGCATCTTTTACAGCTGTACCATTGAAAGTGGTCGTGCCTGCTTGATAACTCATGTTTTCTGGCAGTTTGTCTGTAATACTTCCTGTCCATTCCCCTGTACCTTTTGTATGGTTCAGACGAATCGTATACGTCACTACATCCCCAACATAAGATGTTGAACTTGATTGACCATTAACCAATTTTTCTCCTGTGACTTCTCCAGGAACTCCAACTGGTACTTCTGGTGTTTCTGGAGTTGTAGGTTTGTCGGGTTCTCCTGGGGTTTCAGGAGGCACATTCCCATCCACTATCGCTACGTTCGTAACCGTTCCTGTTGCTTTTTCCGTTACTTTTACTTTAAAGCTTACGGTAACTCCTTCTCCACCTTTAAGGCTACCCAAATCCCCGGTTGCCAAAGTTTGTCCATTTACTTGTTCATCAGACAATGTTTTCGTGCTTCCGTCTGGCATCGTTACTTTCAAGCTGCCTGCTTGATAGCTTAATCCCGCAGGGATTTCATCGCTGACTTTCACATTATTAACAATGGTTTCGGCCCCTTCTGTATTTTTCGCATTGATCCGGTATTCAATGATATCGCCTACCTTCACTTTTTGATTCCCTACAGAATTTCCGTCCTTGTCATAAACGGTTTTCTCAGTCGCTAATTTCCCTGGAGACTGTATTACTTTAATTTCTTTCTCTGGTTTTTGTGGATTATTAGAATCTAAAGGATCAGTGACTATAGCTACATTTTTTATTGTAGATATTGGATTTTTATTTACTCTTGCACTGAATGTTAAATTATAATCTTCATTTTTCAATATTTTCTTTATTGTAACAGAAATATCATTTTCACTCTGACTTTCATTAGTAACAGGGTAACCATTCAGTAAGAGGCTATCCTTGTTCAAAATAAGTCCATCTGGTAGAACATCTTCTACTTTCACATTTGTTAATGAGCTACCTTCTTTCCCTACATTTTTTACATTCAAGGTATAATTCACAGTGTCACCTTTGTAAACTACATCTTTATCAGCTATTTTTTTAGCCTCTAATTTTCCGGGAATTTTTTTGTTTTTTATAGTTGCAGCAATATAACTAGATTCATTTTCATTATTGATTGTCAGCGAATGTTTAGTCGTGTAATCAGGTTCATAACCATTTGGAGCTTGAGTTTCCACAAGATAATAATTCCCATTTTCTAATGTTTCTGGAAGATATATATATCCATTAGAATCAGTGGTTAATCCAGTTTTAATCTTCTGATTACTTTCATTATATAAATCAAAGACAGCTCCTTCTAGTTTAATACTTTCATCGTCTTCATCTACTTTTTCTACAACAGCTACCGGTACAGAAATCAGGATTTCATTGATTTTATATTGTTGAAGGTTCTTCTGTCCTCCAGTTGAACCAGCAAATATTAAACTTTTTGCTTTTGGAGATGAGCTGTTAAAAACATTTCTTGGAAGACTATTCATATTAACTGACCATGATTTTGAGTTTCCATTGTCAATATAAGTACTTTGAAATAACCTTGATGCAGAATTATAAGAAATATTCAGATTGTTAAAATTATTTTTATTGGGTTGTCTTATTTCTTGAGGAAGTGACGCATATCCATACCTATTTGCGTCATCTAAAGTGTATACAGTGTTATCCACATCCCCTTTTCCAACAATAAACGCACCAAAACTTTTGTTATTAAATCTTGAAGGATCTTTTTCTGCTTTCCCGACAACCCCATATACATCATTATAATAGGTATCTAATTTAAAACCGATGCTTCCTGGTAAACGTCCTAATCCAAACCCATTTCCGGCTCCGCCTATAACATTTGTACCTACATCATGGAATCCGATTCCTATTCCATCAGCTCCGCCATTAGCTTTACTTTTATTACCTATATTAGCATCTACATTTATCTTTATATCTTGACTGAATAATATTTTTTTATTAAAAGTTGCTGATCCTACTTTGTAGTTAGCATCTGGTGTTACCGTTAGTACACCATCTGACTTATTATATGACGCTGAACCATTTAATGTGAAATAGTCTAAAAAATTGTTTTTATCAATTTTTATGAATCCTACACCATCTGGCAATACGATAGGGGCGTCAGCTGCAGCTCTTTGCAGAGTATAATTTTCTTCATAATTTTGTTGATTCTCTTCGTCTAAATTACCATTTTCTTGTGGATTATTGTTTTCTGATTGTGTAATTTCCTCAGAATTGCTTACAATAGGTGGTGCATTTGAATTTTCTTGATTATTTGTTTCCGTTTGATTTTTGTTGATTTCATCTGTTGTTTGTTGTGCTTTTTCTTCAGATGAACTTGTTTCAGTAGGCTGTTTTTCTTTTTCTTTTTCTTCATTACTCACTTCTTCACTATTGCTAGAACTAGAATATGAAGTACTATTTTCTTGCGCAATAGTTGTTATAGGAATTGTATATTGAAAAAGCAAAGTTAACAACAAAAGTACACGTAATGTTTTTTTCATAATTTCCTCCAACCATATTATTCATAGAATGATATTTTAATAGTGCATCTTAATAAAGAACTAGACGGAATCAAAACTTTAACCTTTTTTTTATGAAGATTTTAACCATCATTCCTCCTAATTTACAAATAAGAATATATAATACTTCTGCACCTCCCTAATCCTTGTTTTTTTACAACCCTTACTATTTTTAGTTTTGACTCATAAAAATTCTTGTTTTAATAAAAACAAGAAATGTCCCCTGTTCTGCCTTAAAATTGAATAAAAAAAATAGCTTGACGGCTTTTTGACGTCTTGAGAATTAAATTTAATTACCTGTTACAGTTTCGATTGCTTTTTTCTTGTCAGACATTGATGCATGAGTATACATATCCAAAGTCATTTTTACTGATTTATGACCTAACAATTTGCTAGTTGTGGTTATATTGACTCCCTTAGTTAAACATTGTTTTGCAAAACTGTGTCTTAATTCATGAAAATGTACATACTTAAGATTGTTTTTTTCACAAATATGCTTAAGCCATTTATTTATTTTTCTAGGTTCGGATGGCTTTTTGTCTCCAAAAACGTAGTAAGACGGAATTTTTGAATTTGATACACTAAGATATTTATTCATTTTTTTCGAAATCGGAATTATTCTACAAGAACTCGAACTCTTTGGAGGCCCCTCTATTACGATAGTCTTTGATTTACTCAAACTATCGTAAGAATAAATTCTTTGAACAGTACGTTTAATGGTTATAGTTGAATTTACTAGATTCACATCTTCCCATTTTAAACCTGAGATTTCACCTATTCTCATTCCCGATTCTAAAGCAAGAGCAATTGCTAGACCATTTTTCTCAGAATAGGCAATTTTATTTAAAATTTTATGCTCATCATAATTTAGATGGTAGGTTTCTACATGTAAATTTTTTATAGCTACACTATCTTTGCATGGATTTTTTAGTAAAATTTTTTTATCTACGGCATCAGACATACATTTATTCATAATTTGAAACATAACCTTAGTTGAGTTTACAGATAAAAAAGACAATAAATTGTTTTTCCAAGATTCTATATGTTGATTAGTAATTAAATTTATATTAACTTCACCCAGATAAGGAAGAATGTACCTATCCATTTTATATCTGTAACTAGTATAAGTGCTTATTTTAACTTTTTCTTTTATATTTGATAGCCAGTGCTCGGCCCAATATAAAAATAAAATATCATTCGTTATATTTAATTCGTTATAACTTTTCGCTTTCTTTATTATCAGTTCTCTTTTCAAATCGGTATAGTTATCAGAATATAAGTATCCGTAGTGAATTGATCCATCTTTTTTTCTTCCTTTAATGTATCTTCCTTCCCATCTATTATCTTTTCTTTTGTATATATTTTCCCCTCTTTTTACCACTTTATTTCCTCATTTCTTTTATTATTTGACGGCTTTTTGACGGCTATAAAGTACACTGGTTAACTTCAAAGTATGAAATTAATAAATAACAATTGGTATATAATCCTTGTTAAGAGTTATATTTTTGACAAAAACAAAAAAAAAATATAACTTATAAACTGTAATAGTGTAAATTAAGGGACATTTCTTGTTTTTATTAAAACAAGAATTTATAACGTTAATTTAGTAATGAAAAAATGTAAAATAAAGGCTAATAAAAATTGAATTAGCCTTTACAGTAATGATATTTTTCTCTTTTTTATTTTCTGCAGCATTGTTTGATAAATGAAATATTAGTACCAAATCATAAACACGCAGTTTCAACAATAAAAGTTGATACAATCTTCTTATAGCCAGTAAAAAAGACTATTGAAATATATCCATACGTAATCAAATCTTTTAAAATAAAGCTAGGTAAGTAATTTAAAACTACTAGGATTACATTCTGATTCAAAAGTTTGGAAATATTATGAACCACCACCTTTGAAACAGGTAATAATTTCTACACTATTAATTGCAAGTACATCTACAAGTAAAGATTCACCATCAAACTAAATTGAATTGATTAGATAAAGACTACTATTTAGAGATTGATCTAATAACTTTTAGTTGCACAGCGTTAGTCTTCAATCATATAAATAGTGAAGCCACTATTATAGAATAGAAATTAACGAATAAAATTATAAATAACTATCTAATCTATTTCTATTTATTTTATTAATTTTATTCTCCCAAATTTTCTCATCATGTATTCTTTTTTGCACAAACTGCATTTAAAAATTTCCAATGATGTATTATTCTTTCGAATAGCCAAATGACCACAATCGCAGTTTACATAAAACACTTTTTCTGGTGTTTTTTTAGAATCAAGTTCATCACCCCAAAAATTATAAACTTTTCTAATCATAGCTTATTTTCCTATCTGTAGAAAATTATACTAATTTCAATTATTAAAATATCTAATGAAAGAATAGTATATTCCACAGTATCCTTTCAAAATTATTCATAGTTGTTATTTTGTACCCCTAAATTTTATCTAATCCATTTGTTTTATATAAAAAGTATTTGGCACTAAATTTGTCAATTATTATAAGGATGTAAAAAATGCAATTAATCCAAATATTATTCCTGGAGCATTTGCAATTGCTACAGGCAAGTCTCTAGGATTTTTTAGAGTTCCATAAGAAACCCATAAAACACAGTTTAGCGCAGCAACTAAAGGTTGAATCGGGTTCCCTTTTTGCCCAGCAAGGTTATTTTGTATTTGCGGAATATAAGAAACATACATCATAACTGCCATTAAAGTAGCAATCCAGCTTAAGTATTTAATAAAATTTTTCGAATTCATTATACCATCCACCCCTTTTTTACGTTAAGCAAATTTATTTTAATAACCTAAAAAAATAATTTTAAAAATTCTGAATTTTTAAAATTATGTTATAGTAACAATAATAAAGCAATGATATTTCTGAGTAAAATCATTGCTTTATTATCGAACACATTCTTATTTCACACGAGACTCAGTTAACTCTTTTGCTTTAGAACCACCTTTTGAAGCTAATTCTTTTGCTTTTTCTGTTTGCTCACTAGTAAAGTTAGTCACTGCTTCTGTTGCATCGCCCATTTTATCTTGCAACGTCACGGAATCCTCTTCGTGTTGTTCTTCCGTTTTAATATCTACGACATTTACATTGACTTCGATTACTTCTAATCCAGTCATGTTCTTAACTTCTTTTGTAATGATTTCTTTCATTTCGTTATAAATTTTATGGATATCTTTGCCATACTCTGCTACAATATCTAAATCTACCGCCACTTGCTTTTCTCCTACTTCAACATCTACACCTGATGTAACATTATCAGTATTTACTAATTTGCCAGTTAAATTAGAGAAAAAACCACCATCAACAGTGAGTAGTCCATTTACTTTTTCTAAAGAAATACCAATGATTTTTTGAACGACTTTATCTTCATACGTTAACTTTCCTTTTACTGCCTCTACTTTATTTTCTACAATTGTACTTCCTTTTGCTTTATCCAATCTTGCTCACTCCTATATAATTATTAGTTTATTTGGAAAAGAATTTTCCAATAAAATCATTTTTATTCATATAATTTCCAATACACACGCCTAATCCGATCATGATTAATACAAGAATTGTTTTGAAAAAACCTACAGTGAAAATTAGAATAGCAAACACTAGTCCAATCAATCCACCAATAATCGGATATTTATACTCCATTAGTAGTTCTTTCACATGCTCCCCTCTTTCTTTATACGACTCGTTTTTGTCTTTTTTCATTAATACTTTGACGAGCCATATTTTTAAAAATCACCTCTGTTTTTATTTTGGTATTCAAACCAATAAATTCTTTGATATAGACATCAATACTTTCTACAAACTGATTTGTTTGGCTCACAACTTCTGTATTGTCGTTTATACTGCCAACTATACGCACTTTTATTTTCCTTTTGTACATTTTCACCTTTATTTTTGAATCCTTTAATAAATTTGATTGAGCTAATTGTGCTTGCACTATACCTGCAATCGCGCTTTTTTTTATCTCTAGCTTACCTTTGCCTTCACTCAACTTAATCGACGTAACTTCTGTAGGTTTAAAGATAATCCCTATAATAGCTAAGGCAATCACTACCATTCCTATAAGACTACCCCAATAAAGATAAAAAGGAAGGTAACTTCCTATGATAGGATAGTCCTCAGGTTTAATCAAATAAACATTTAATGGGTAAACAAACTGGTAATGAACAAGTACTACAAATAAAAAGGTGGCAAAAATTAAAGCAATCAAACTAAATAGAACTTTTTTTCCTCGTCTCAACAATCCCCCCTACTTTCATATGAAATTTGTCACAATATAATTCTACCAAAAGTGACTGTTCTGCAAAAATTTTATGCTTCTAACAAGCGTTATTTAATAATATTATTCTAAAAACCAAAAAAATAGGACAAACCAATACAGTTCGTCCTATAATTAAGTGATCTATCTCTCAAATTCATTTTCTATATCTCCGGCAACAACTTCTGCTTTTTCTTTAATATTTGAAATCGTTTCTTTTGCTTGGCCAGTTGCTTGTTTTAAGAAACCTTCTGCTTTTTGTTTATCGTCACCAGTTACATTTCCTACAGATTCCCTCGCTTTTCCAGATACTTTCTCAGAAGTGCCTGTTCCTGCAATACCTGATATAGATTGTTTTAAATCCTCTAAAACTTCTTTAGAAGCCCCGATAACTTGATCCAAAGTTCCTTCTACCTGCATTTGTTCATTTCCTATAACTTTTCCAGCTACTTCTTTTGCTTTTCCTTTAACAGAATCTTTATTAGTATTCATCTTCTGCATTTTATTAACAACAGCTAAGCCAAAAGCTGTAGCTAAAAAACCAACGATAATTCCAGTTTTTTTCATAGATATTACCTCCATATTTAAGATACCTTCATTTTACCAGAAATTGAAGTAAAACACTTGTATTATAAATTTCTAAGAGTGATGTAATTCGATTATGTTAAATCCTAAATCCATTAGTTTTATTTCCTTTATTATTGAGCTACAATATATTACTCTATTCACCTAAATCGCTTGATAGTGAAATTATTGCAATGGTACCATCAGGTTACAATCACTTTAGCTTTTTCATAGTGTGTATTCCTACTCACTTCTTTCAAGAAGTTACCTGGCTAAAAATATATATTATTTCCAAAATAATTACTAGATGGTATAAATATTCAACTTTCTTGGGAATTTAATATCTGGAATAACTTTTCTCTCTTTCTAAAATAACTGTTGATATACGATTGTCTTTATCATATAAGTTATTCAAACAGCGGTATGCTGCCTATTTTTTGTTAAAAACTTATGGGTATGGGTCTAGTCCCAAGAGAAAGAACCAGATCATAAAATAATTGAGGTTTCTACTTTTATTTGTCCAAAATGTACTATTTATATATCAAAATTAGGCAATTAAACTCTAAAAGTTACAGAAAACAGGTCAAAAATTTAGAAGTTTTTGACCTTGTTAATATTTATCTATCCTTATGGTTTATACTTGATTTCTTATATTTCCTCTCATCATTATAATTATTATCTATAATGAAAATATGACAGTACCACAGATACTATTAATGCTATTAAAACTAATACAAATGTCAATATATCATTGGATAAATTATCTTTCTTCTTCCTCTGTAGTGCGGATTTGCCCAGGATTCAACTAACCTATTTTGAAACGGTAAACACCGTTGTCATGGCTCTTTCAGAACCGTTTGATAGGGCATTTTGCAACTTTCCATCATAGAAGAGTTCGGATGAACCACCGCCATCGAGATTGGCTGCGTTGACTGCGCCTAAATCCTCCATGATTTCTTGTAAATCGTAAAGCGTTGCCCCTGCCGATTGCGTATTGCGTCCTTCAATCACCACCATAAAGATTGTGCCATCTGCTGCCTGACCAATAGCCGTTCTAGGTTGTAAACCACCTGTCTCTTCATTTTTCACCTGTTCTTCCCCATCTATTAATAGATAGGGTCCAAAATCAACACCATCATTAATTCCTGCACCGAGTGCCTCTTCATAGGTATAGATTCCTAAAATTAATTTTCCTTCCTCACTCATACCAATCCACTGCACTTCTTGCGAGGCATCCCCATAAATCAATTCGCCATCCACAATCGTTGCCGAGTTCAGAGATGAAGCTGATTCCCCACTGTGAGGGCTGAAATTGAATCCACCCGCATTAATGATTGCCTGGTAGCTAGAATCGGTCGCTAATGTTTCAGAAACTAATTGCCCCTGATTGTTACTATCTAAATTCGTAGACAATGAAACCTTTGAGGGATCCCTTATCGACACAACGTAACCCTTATAGGTGCTACCACTGATTTCCTTAATAGTTGTGGAATCCGTTGCTAATTCTGTATCTTCAGAAGAACTCGTAGTCGTCTTAGTTGATGTTTGCTTGATTTGTACGCTATCTGAATCGGAATTTTTCGTATTGACAACTTTGTACTTGGTTAAGATTTTATCAATCGCATCATCCGACATAAAGGCTGTCGCTAGCCACTTATGAGACGACGTGGACATGGCCGTCTGCACCCAGAGGTCCCGCTGACTGGCGAATATGTTGGTGTGAAAAAAGGTCAATACACAACTTATACCAAGAGCTGCTGTAGTCGTCATTCCTATCATAATCCGTTTGATGAGTTTCTTTGACTTTCGTGATTTCATACTCGTTCTCCTCTACTAAATTACTTCTTATCGTGGGCTTCATTTTCATCATGTTAGAATCTTCCTGGGCCACCGTTCATCCGCCCCATGCCTCCAGGTCCTTGCGACTGGATGGTTTCCTCAGTGAGCACTATTTTTTCACCCGAACTTGAAATTTTCGTCACCGTGCCTCCTGTGAGGGTTGTTCCTGTTTCAGAATCCACCGATGACCAATCTCCGGCGTTACTTGGATCGTAAATATTGATTGTGCCTCCAGAAATTGTGATAGTTCCGTTTGAGTCGAGCCCATCTCCTTGAGAAGAGAGGCCGGCATAGATATTCAATTCCCCATCGGTAATTTCGATGGATAAATCACTAGAGGTATTACTTGATGCATTCAATCCATCATCGGTACTGTAAACCGTCATCTTCCCACCTTTAATCACAATATTGGCAGCTGCTGCTCCTTCATAAGAGTCTTTGACCGTGAATTCCCCACCAGATATCTCTAGTTTGTTTGTCGCTTGCACCCCTTGCTTGCTTGCAGAGATCGTGATCTTCCCACCTGTGATTGTCATCATGCCTTGATCAGGATCTGTACCACTCGCTTGAATCCCGTCATTTCCCGCCGTCAGATTTAGCATGCCGCCAGTTATGGTTAACGTATCCGTCGCTTTGACGGCATCAGTCGTAGCCTCAACGGTAATGTTTCCACCATCAATCACTAAATCATCCTTTGTTCGTATGCCAACCTCATAATTTCCCTCAACAGTGAGTGCCCCCTCACCCGTTATGATTAATGAATCCTGTGCATAAATCGCGGCATTTGCAGGTTCGGTTTCCGTTTCCCTGTAGTTACTTGAATCTGATACAATATTTTCTCCAACTAGTGATAGAGTTGTCTTATCTGCATCTTCCGCATAGATTGCTGGACCATTTTTTGAAGTAATTTTTGCACCTTTTAGTATCAGTGTCACATCTGCTTTGTCTGCATTAATGTGGATTTGCCCTTTATAGGTCCCCGTCAAGCTGTAAGTGCCCGCTTTCGTAATTTCGACCGTTTCCCCTGTTTCTTTTGACAAATCGATAGTTGTTCCGCTGGTGCTTTCAGCAGTTGTAGTAGAAGCTATTGTTGTTGCAGTTTCTACTACTTGTTTTTCTTCGATGCTTATATCTGTACTTGCAACCTTATAAGTCTCTGCGCTAACAGAGCTTTCATTTTTAGAAGAGGTGCCGCAGGCCGAAAGGCCCACTAATAACATAGGAACGATGAGTAAAGTTGTATGAGATTTTTTTATTTTCATAATGGTTCTGTCCTTTCTTATATGGCTCATCTAGAGCTCCTCTTTTCCACTACCGGCAGGTTGGATGGTGATTGGTAAGTTACCATTGTGCATCCGCAAAGCGTCTAGGAACGCTTTCTCCTGGTGCGCATTTCTTTCATGAATCGTAAAGTGAACTTCTACGAGCGATCCTAGGTTGGTTGTTTTGACACGGTCTAAACGGTGAATTCTCGTAAATTCATTGAATACATCGTCAAAGGCGTGTACATAGTCCAAGTTTTCTGGGACCGTAATGCGAATCTGTTTGACGTTGGTCTGCGCTTCACCAAAATTAACTTTCGTGTAGCCCATCATGGCGAAGCTGACTAGGACGGTGAAAAGCGTAGCGTAGACGATGTAGCCCATTCCTATTGCAAGTCCAGTTGCCATAGCAAAGAAAATCGTGGTGATTTCTCGCGCATTACCAGGTGCTGAGCGGAAGCGTACCAGTGAGAAGGCCCCCGCCACGGTAATCCCCGCACCGAGATTGCCGTTCACGACCATGATAATCGCAGCGACTAAAACCGGAAGAAATGCCACGGTAAAGATGAAGTTTTTCGTGTAATTATTCCTAAACATATGCACTTTGGCGATAATAAATCCGGCGATTAAGCTTGCTCCAATGATTAATAATAGGTTTTTCAATGAAACATGCGTAGATGATTCGGTGTATGATAAGATACTAGTTAGCATAAGTAAGTTACTCCTTATTGTCCTATTTTGTCTTGTTCCCAAGTTGGATATAAAACCCAACGATAGAGATTTCCGTATTTAGTGAATTTTTCTTGGAAAATGTTCAATTCTGAAAAAAGTCGGCTAATTTTAAGTGGGAATGCACCTAGAATCTTTACCTCCATCAAAACCATTTCTTCTTCATGGTTGTTCAAGAAGCCCTGTTTCTCTTCTTGTTCTTTCAAAGATAAGTTAGGTTGTTCAAGAGAATATCGAATCTTAAAGTCAAAAGTGATTCTGAAATCCGGATTTTTTTTCCCCTTGAGGGCTAGCCGATCGTAAGAAATCTTTGTGATCGGCCTCAGCTTCCCTTCAAAGGTTGAGATATACTGATCGATTTCCTTAAAGATTTGCCCTTGTTTCCTTGGTTTTTCTCCGAATTTTAGATAATTTATCGCCTCTTGATAAAATAGTTTCACCCGTCGTTTATAGGTCACCCCCGCCACTTTTTTCTTTAGTTCCAAGAATACTGGCGCTTGATTATTTTCCACCTGACCGTACGAGCGTAAACGAAGTTTTTCCTTAAACTCGGGCTTTGAAATGGAATGACGGATAACCTCGAAATCCTCAGTGTCATAATAGAGCGTATGAATCGTATGGAGTCCGTATTCGTCTATTTCCATTGTTTCCCTCAACCGAGCCAAGAGTTCGTTATATTTGTCTTTAGTTAGTAGGTATTTTTTTTCACGCCTTTCGAATATATCGCCACTTTTTATTTTGGCTTTTGCCATGTTACTCACTCCCTTGCCTTGATAATGTTATCTTAACAAGCACTTCTGAACTCAACCTGACACAAATCTGAAGAAATCTGAACTTTGACTTAGGGAACAAAAAAAGGTTGACATATTAGTCAACCTTTTTAGGTAAGCGTAACTCACTAATATAACTATTTCCTTCTTCTTTGACACTAAGACTACCATGGTGCAGCTCTGCGATAACAGAAATAATCTTGACACCTAAAGATTTACCCATGGAATAATCATCATCCTGATTAATCGTATTTTCAATACGAAGGGTGATATTCTCATCCTCTTCAGTAACATGTAATAACACAGGTTGCGTTAAATCTGCGTGAGTAGATATATTAGAAGCAAGGTTATCAAATAACCTTCCTAACATCTTCTTATCCGCAACAATGAGGGGGAGTTTCTCGAAATGAGGGGCATTTATAGGAACAAAAGGAGACAGTTCCATCGTAAATTCTTCAATAAAAGAAGTGTACTCCACCTCTTCTAGCACCAAATCCTGTTGTCCCGAAAACATCGTCGCATATTCCAGAAGATCATTTACCCGCCCATTTAGCTGCTGTGTCTTTTTGTCAATCAGCGTTAAATAATGGTGTTGTTCCCCAGTTAATTCCGTTGCCAGTAAAACAGGAACGTAGCCCATTAGAATCGTCAGAGGTGTGCGAATATCATGAGAAAGATCACTGATAATCTCCTTTGATGTCTGTACCGCTCTTTGTTCCGTGGTAATTCGCTTTTCTAGTGCTTTTGAAAGCTCATTGATTGAGTAAGCAATCTGAGTTAACTCATCGCTCCCTTCATAAGGAAGACGGTAGCTCAAATCACCCGTTTCTAAAATAAGTGTACCCTCTTCAATTGTATGCATGTAGTGAATCTTTCGCCTCAACAACCTTATAAATAACAAGATAGAGAATAAAACTGCTAAAAAAATTGTTAGCCCTGCGCCAATCAAATACACCTTGTTACTCAAAAGTAACATGAAAGTCGTTTCCACCTTCTTATCCGAATAGTTTATACTTAAAGTTTTATCTTCGCCCATTTTCTTCGGTGGACGCTTTCCTAAATCAAACTTGGGAAACTGGTTTGTGTTATTCATATATACCACTTGCCCATCATCAGATTGCCAAGAAATAAAATCCCGACTCGATAACTCTTCACTCGTAACATAACTTTGAAATTCGTATTTCGCCTGATTCAACGCTTTCTCTTCTTGGTTTGTCCGAATAAATTGATTATAGAGGAAGTGATTCCCCACAAAAAGTAACCCAAAAATGGCTAACCCTGCTAAGACTGACAGACTCAGATAGCGCAACATCTCCTGTGTGAAAGTTTTCTTAACGTTCAATCTTATATCCTACCCCCCAGACGGTCAAAATATACTCAGGATTCCTAGAATCCACCTCAATCTTCTGCCGCAACTTCTTTATATGCGTCATAATCGTAGCATTAGAGGTATAAAAATAATCCTCCTCCCATATAAACTCGTAAATTTGCTCCGCCGAAAAAACCCGCCCCGGATGCGCCATAAACAAGTTCAAAATCTCAAACTCCTTTGCAGTCAAAGAAAGCTCTTCCCCCCGTAAATAAACCCTGTGAGACGAACTATCCAGTTTTAATCCACGAATACCTATCACATTTTGGGATTCATTTTCAGTCAAAGTTGCACTTGCCTTTGTCCCAAATTCCGTGTAGCGACGCTTAATAGCTTGCACCTTGAGCTGGAGTTCTTGCGGAGAGAATGGCTTAACAATATAGTCGTCCGCTCCCGATCCGTAACCGACAATCTTATCGTATTCCTGCGCCCGCGCCGTCACAAAAAGAATGGGGACGAGCGTTTCTTCACGGATAAATTTTACAGCCTCGACCCCATTCATCTTAGGCATCATCCAATCGATGATGATGAAATCAGCTTCTTTTGCCTTTTGGATGGCCTCTTCGCCATTACTTGCCTCAATCACTTCATCAAAATATGCTTGTAAAAGCATTTTTTCTAATTCTCGAATCTCCTTATCGTCATCGACTACCAATAAGCGCATTATTTATCCTCCATCATTTTTCCATTTTGTGTGATGCTCATCTACAGTCCAAAACATGCCAGCGGTTTTTTAATGAATCGATGTGCCCACAGTTGAGGAGGCTGCTAAAAAAGGTTTATTATATCTAAGTGTAAAGCATTTATCGGTAGGTATTTAAGATATGAAAAGAAACCATTAATTTTAACGTTAGGTTAGTAGCCGTTAACTTAGAAGTTTTTAATCTTGCTTTTCGTCGTGTTTTTTTCATTTTATCTCAAATCCAAATTACTCTTTTTATCTTCTTTACATCGTACTCTATCTTGTAGTACTTTCAACGGTACTATCCTTTGGGTATATACTAATAAAGTAGACAGATTTGTTAATGGTATACTGTCTATAAGTAGACACAAAAACGAAAGGAAGAATACCTATGTCTAATTACAAAAAATACGATGAAGACTTCAAAAAAACTTGGTCAAGCTATATCATGGTGGGAAAACTCAATCTAGTCTTTGCAAAGAATATGGGGTTTCACAAACAGCCATCTCACGATGGATTAAGCTTTATTCTGAAGTGCAAATGGAATCTGGAGAACTACTTACTGCGAAGCAAGTAAGAGAACTTCAAAAACAAAAAGCTGCTTTAGAAGAGGAGCATTTTATCTTAAAAAAAGCAATTGCCATATTCACGCCACACTCCACCAATGACTAAGAGCCATTTCCTTACTTCAATCAGAACATACTGTTTATAAGTTATGTCGTTTATTGGAAGTCAATCGTAGTACGTTTTATAAATATAACAACAGAAAACCTTCCAACCATTTTCTTGAAAATCAAGAATTAAAACGGTTGATTCTTCAGATTTATACAGAAACAAACTACCGATTAGGTGCTGCTAAAATACAAATTCTTTTACAACGTGAACATGGCCTATCCATTATTATCGGTCGAGTGCACCGTCTAATGAAATCAATAGACTTACCAAAATGGAGTCTGTAAAACCAAAATTTCTCTATCAAAACCCGAATGTTTCTTTGTCTTGTCCAAATTTAGTTCAGCAGCAGTTTGAAACAAGTCAACCAAATAAAGTTTGGATAAGTGATATCTCTTACATTCCAGTAAAGAATAGTTTTGTCTATCTTTGTGTCATTCTCGATCTTTTTCTCAAAAAGTAATTGCTTGGAATGTCTACAAAAAAATGAAAGCTAATCTTGTTTGTGATACACTCGAAAATGCTGTGAACAGAAGAAAACCTATGGCTTCAGTCCTTTTTCACTCAGATAGAGGTTCTCAATATCTGTCCCACCAATTACGAAAAATCCAAGAAAAATTAATGATTGCTTCCTCTTATTCCAAACTAGCTTATCCACGGGATAACGCTGTAACTGAACCATTCTTCAAATGGATGAAACATGAAGAACTCAAACGCTATAGATTCTCTTCAATAGAAGAAGTAAAATTAGCGTGCTTTAAATATATCGAAGATTTTTATAACCCTAGACGCCCTCATTCAGCTATAGATATGATTTCGCCAAATTTGAAAGAAGAAATCTATTGGCAATCGCATTAAAAATATTTTTTTCTGTCTACTTTATTGACATTTATCCAATAAAGGCTTACTAAGAGATACTTCTATTACTTCCCGCCTACCAATTAATCAACTTTAACAACCCAACCTTCCGGTGCTTCAATATCACCAAACTGTATTCCAATCAACTCATCATACAAACGTTTAATTGTTGGACCTACTTCTGTTTCTGAATAAAATATATATGAATCTTTTTCGTCATCAATTCGTCCAATAGGCGATATAACTGCTGCTGTCCCACAAGCTCCTGCTTCAATAAATTTATCCAAATCTTTAGCATAAACTTCGCGCTCAATTGCTTTGAGTCCTAATCGATGCTCCGCTAAATATAGAAGAGAGTATTTAGTAATTGAGGGTAGTATGGACGGACTCAACGGTGTAATAAACTCATTTTCAGATGTAATTCCGAAGAAATTCGCAGCACCAACTTCTTCAATTTTAGTATGTGTACTTGGATCAAGATAAATCGCATCTGCATAACCCAAAGATTTAGCAATAACTTCCGCTTGCAAAGAAGCAGCATAGTTTCCACCAACTTTGGCTCCCCCCGTACCAAGAGGCGCTGCTCTATCATAATCTCTTGATATAACAAATTTTGAAGGAGTCAACTCATCTTTAAAGTAAGAACCAACAGGCATAGCAAAAACAGTGAAAATATATTCTTCAGCAGGTTTTACACCAATAACATCACCAATTCCAAGCAATAGCGGACGAAGATATAAAGTTGCACCTGTTCCATAAGGAGGAACAAACGCCTCGTTAGCTTTTACAACTTGTTTAACCGCATCAATAAACATTTCAGTTGAAACTTCTGCCATACAAAGACGACGTGCTGTTTTTTGTAAACGAATGGCATTTTGATCAGGACGAAAAAGTTGGATTGAACCCTCTTTTGTTCGATATGCCTTTAATCCTTCAAAACCTTGTTGTCCATAATTCAAAGCAGGCGAAGATTCACTGATATGAAGTTTGTTATCTCCTGTTAGTTTTCCATTACCCCACTTTCCATCTTTAAAATGAGCAACATAGCGAAAAGGTAAGTTTCGATAGCTAAATCCTATATTTTTCCAATATAAATTAATCATCATAGCAATCCCTCTCAAATTTCATTATAATAGATACACGAATTCTTAGTCAAAGATACATCTAAATTATTTTTTTAAATTAAAATTAAAAAATAGCAAGTAACTCTTCTATTAATTCCCATAAATTGTTTAACTTAAAAATTTAAATACATCTTTACGATGATACAGTTTAAGAACTTTTTCAAAAAGAGTTTGAGCTACAAGTGCACATACAACAGGAATCATCAGCCAACACAACAACGCTAGTCCTCCACTTAATCCATTTTCTAAAGAAACAAGCGGACCAACGATTCCTACTAATCCAAATCCGGCAGAAGATGGTGTTCCTGATATAGAGAATAAAGCTACAGGAATTGCCGAAATAAATGCTGTAAATAAACAAGGAAGTAATATGATTGGCGTTCTAAACAAATTAGGCATCATCATTTTCATCGCACCTAGAGCAATTGCAAGAGTTACTCCTGATTTATTTATTTTAATAGAGTTTACAACGAGAACAACAGTCGTTGCAGCAACTCCCATTGCAGCTGCACCCGCAGAAATTCCATTTAATTGGATAGCCATTCCAATAGCAACTGTTGAAATAGGTGAAATAATTAAAAGTGCAAATGAGCAACTAATAAGAATACTCATTACTATTGGCTGAAATGTAGTAAAAGTATTAATTCCTTCTCCAATCGCTAAAGTAAATTTCGTAATATAAGGGTATAAATAAAAGCCTATCGTTCCTGCTCCTATTCCAGCAAACATAGGAGTTAAGACAACCGCAACAGAACCGAATCTATCACCAATGAGTTGAATCAATAAAACAGCAATAGCTGAGGTAAGCATGATATTGATAATATCACCCGTTCCCACTCCTACATACGCTCCTTTTTCCCCTACAGAAGGGATAAATTTTACTACACCTGATCCAACAAAGGCAGCACCACCTACAACCATCATCGGCATAGATTTAAATTCAAACTGTTGAGCAATAAGAGTACCAATAATTAAAGGAGTGGCTAATTGAAAAATAATAGCAGATTGTCCAATAGTTACGGCAAGCGAATTATCACCAAATAATTTTAAAATAGCAGCTAACACTGCGTTTGGAATAAGACCAATGATAATACCCGTTGCTGTTCCAGCTAGAACTTTATTCAAAAAATTTTTGGAATTTTTTTTCATAATAATAGTACACCCTTCTTTCCATATTCTATTTTTTAAGTACACACCTTTTCTTCTATACTCTATGAAGTTTCATAATTCTTATTAATTCATCAAAGTTATTTTAAACATTGTATTAGATTTTATTATGTAAATCAAGAATTTTTTAGAAAATAGCGAAAATTCTAAATTTTAAGAACGATGCTCCATCGAATTGGTTCGTATAACATATTAATCTGAATTGCTAGTTGATTTTTTAGAAATGACTTAGAATTTCTCTCTCATCACTATTATCATTAATAATTTAATATAGAGTAACAAAAAAAAGATTTTCAGGGGTGTGGGGTTATTTATTTACTAATTTTGTCGATGAAAACTTTACCAGTTTCATCAAGCAAAGGTGTAATTCCTCCTCTAGGGCTCTCTAAATAATTAACGCCAGCAACTGTATCAACTGCAATTTCATATCCTAATTAAGTTAAAGATTCACTTTCTTTTTCAATGAAACGTTTTATTTATTTTGCTTCTCCGTTTTAACTGGAGATTTAAAAAGTTGTTGTTCTTTCACATGATTATCTGGATCAACTCCAAAGCATATTACATCTGATTTTCTATCGAGATATTTTGTCTTGTTTCATATTTCCAGCAAAAAAAGCAATTCCTACTGCACCTGAAGCAAAGACAAATTCTAAAGCTGACCAACGAAACAGTACCGTCAAAATTAAGATAATAAATATTGCGATCACTAAAAAACGTCTTTTGTTCCAAAATCCAAATAGCCAAAATCCATTAAACTCTCCACCTTTTTTAAATTATTGAAAGCACACGATCAAAAATCTCTTTTACTTTTTCAATCGTTTTGAGCTACTTCATTTATTTTTTCATCAATTGCGATATAGTTGCCTTGCTACAGTCGGTAAAAATTACGAAAAAAAACCAGACCTATTTATCTAGTTTTTCTTTTACATCTTCAACAACATTTTCTACTTTTATTTTAGGATATTTAGCAAACATATTTTCAAAATGCTTTTGTTTTTCCTCTATACTCATGTCAAAATAAATTGGGATATTTTTAGGTTTTAACCCTAAACTATTCATAGTATCCATATATGCTTTGTCCCTTAGCTCACTTGACATATTTAACTGAGTTCGCCCTGTTGTATGCACTATGTTTCGGCACCCAGTTCCGTAT
Organism: Pharmacophagus antenor; assembly: GCA_018245475.1. Taxonomy (NCBI): domain Eukaryota; kingdom Metazoa; phylum Arthropoda; class Insecta; order Lepidoptera; family Papilionidae; genus Pharmacophagus; species Pharmacophagus antenor. The sequence goes on along the minus strand of DWQX01000422.1, from coordinate 24,597 downwards.
AGGTATTTTGTTGCTTGAACTCCCCCATTATAATTGTCACATTCAATTACAGGAACTTCTTTACTGACAGTTCTTTCTATAGAAACTATTGGAAGATTTTTATATTCATATTCTTTAATCCCGCTATTATGGGTCCCAACAATTAATCCATCTATCTGTTTAGTGAGGAGTTGATTTAAGTAGTCTTTTTCTTTTTGAGGATTATTAAGAGAATTTCCAATAATTACTTTATATCCTTTACTGTACAATCCCTTTTCAAGTTCTTCAATCAGTTCGCCAAAAAAAGGGTTACTAACCATAGGAAAGAGCAAGCCAATAATATTTGTTTTTTGCTGATATAACTGGCGTGCAAGAATATTCGGATGATAATCTAATTCCTGCATCGCCTGAAAAACTTTCTCTCTAGTTTTCTCACTTATATAGCCTCTATTGTTTAAAACTCTAGACACAGTAGTTTTAGAAACATTTGCTAGCTGAGCTACATCTTCTCATTTAGTTTTCATAGATACTCCTTTGAGCTTTTATAAAAGTATATCAAAAAATTTATATTTTTGCAGGATAAATGTTAGGTACTCATTATAATATTTGTTGCTCATCTAATGCAAATTTACCAAATGTTACTGATTCATTATCTTCTACAATAGATTGAGTAATATATTCTTCCGGCGGAGGCAACTCCACTGGCATTAAGTTAAGGGAAAAAGTAGGAAAACGTTTTAGCTTTTTAAAGCGCCCCCAAAGTAAGGATAAAAAATCTAGCTTTGGGGGCGTGTTTAAATTATCAAAATTTTTTCTAATTTCATTTAAGGTTTATTCAGGAGACTTTGTTAGAGTAACAGACTGTTCAATATTTTGTTAATATTCATCTTCAACAGCACATAGAAATTTTGTTTCACCTACTTCAATACTACCTAACATCATTATTCACTCTTCTTAGAAAATACAGCATTACTATCGAGTTCATAACTTTCAAATTCTCCCAAAGAGACACTTGTTGCTCTATTTTTAATTTCTAATGATAAATTGGGCTTTTCATTCGAATAAAAACGTTCTGTGAAGACAACCTCTCCATTATTAATAAAGATTTCTAAAGAACTTGTATCAAGTAAGATGTGAAAATTAAAGTTATCTGTATGGTCTGTTAGCTTAGCAAAACGATTATCACCTTCATAGTCTGACCGTTCCAATTCAAAAATGTTATTGTCCTTATTGTAACTCAAACTTAGGATATGTTTATCTAAACTCTCAGATACTATTAGTTTGAAGTTTTCGTTAGTTATAATATTAAATTTTAACTCAGCTGTATTTATTTGACCATCTAGTAAGAGTGTTTTTTCATGGTTTATTAATCCTTGGGAAATCTTTCGTATTCTTAAATTTTTTATCTCTCTGATTGGTGTCATGAGTAATTTTTCATTTTTTATTTTTAATTCTCTAGGAAAAGTAAGAGCACCCGCCCATCCATCTTCTTTTTCAGGCATATGATTTTCCCACATTGCCATCCAAGCGAATAGTAATCGTCTTCCATCTGGAGCAAGCATAGTTTGTGTAGCATAAAAATCGTGACCAAAATCTAGTTCCTTAAATTCATCACGTTCAAATTTTTTTGTGGTTCTATTAAAATCACCTACAAAATATCCCGTTTGAAAAAGATTCAGATATTTATTTCTTTGAGGTTTAACACCCTGTGGCGAGAATAACAAAACATCCTTTCCATCTAGTGAGAAGTAGTCTGGACATTCCCACATAAAACCCTCTGTTTCAATTGTTTTAGAATGAGTCATTTCTTGAAGATATTCCCAATCAAATAGATTTTGAGACTTATAGAGTATCACCCGTCCTTTCCCATCATTACGTTGGTTTCCTAGAACCATGTAGTAGTTTCCATCTTCCTCCCACACCTTTGGATCTCTAAAATGATGCGTACTATCTTTTGGAGGACCAGCAATTATAGGATTATTAGAATATTTTTCAAAAATGATGCCATCTTCACTTACTGCTATATTTTGATTCTCCCAAAAATGTTCGGAATCTTCGTCATCATAATAATGATGTCCAGTATATATCAAGTATAATTTGTTTTCTTTAACAATTGCACTACCAGAAAAGCACCCACCTTCATCGATACCTTCAGTATCTGGAGTTAAGGCTATGGGTAAAGTTTCCCAGTTTATCAAGTCTTTACTTCTTACATGGCCCCAATGCATAGGTCCCCAATTTGAGTCATATGGGTAATATTGGTAAAATACATGGTAGTATCCTTTAAAGTAACAAAAGCCATTAGGATCATTAATCCATCCTCCAGGAGCAGAAATATGATAGCCTAAGCGATAACGCTCATTTGAAACATTTATTTTTTTTTGATGCATTATTTAATTCCTCCTTTATTTTTCAAATGGTTGATCATTGATGAATTCATCATCTTTTTTCATTATCAAATTTCCATATATTTAAACTATCAAAACAATAATAGCAATTTCACGGAAAGTAGTACTGTATCCCATGCTATATTTAAGAATGCCAAGAGGTGTAGAAAGAATAACTTGTCCAACTTGAGCAGCAATTTGGAAACCAATCATGTACATTGCCGCAGAAAGTTTGATATCAAAGTGTAAAGTAAAATATTTGAACATTGATATTGTGAAGAGAGGGACTTCTAAAGAATGAAGCATCTTTATTGCAGATACTGTTATAGGATTTTTTGCAAATCCACATAACCCTATTCTCAGAAACATTATTGACGTACCTAAGAGAAGGGTGTTTCTTACACCAAATTTTTTCATTAATATTGGTACCAATGCAAGCATTATTGCTTCTACAAATACTTGTATACTATTGAGTGTACCGTAAGCTTGTTGGCCTAACGTGTTTGAAGAGAATAGATTTGTATAAAAATCAGGAAACATTTGTTGATCAAAAACATTATAAAATGTCCAAGAAAACATCACAAATATTATAATTTGCCAAAGCGTTGGAATTTTTAGAAGAGATATCATATCTTTAATTTTAGGGGTAGAATTTTCATTCTTTAGTTCCTTTATCGCTAGTACTGCATCACGTTCTTCTTTGGGTCTCCAAAAAATTAAATCCAATAAAAGAATGACACCAACTAACTATACTCCCGCCCCAAAAGTTAAAGTTAGGATTTTTTACAAATAAAAAACCAGCTAGTAATGCAGATAATGCGTAACCAAAAGATCACCACGCTCTTGATTGACCGTAAGCAAAACCAAATACTCTAGAAAATCTCTCAGTTGTAGCTTCTAAAATACCTACTGCAGATAAATAAGCTGTCGATAATACAAGATCTCCAACCCATGCTCCAACAATAAAATTATATTTTAATAACGGAGCATAAATATAAATGAAAAAAGGAGCAATGAGAGAGGCAATTATTGCATTGAAGATTAGCAAACTGCGTTTAATAAAAAGTTTATCTTGTATTACTCCATAAATAAACATAAGTATTAAACTTAATATTGAATTAATTGAAAAAATTGTACCTACTTTGGCCCCAGATAATCCTAGCCCATTATCAGAGGTTAACCAAATTCCACATGATGCGAAAAAGAGAAACATTGTAGTCGAGCTTTGCAAATAGGATGGGGTTTTAAACTGTCTAAATTTACTCGTTGCTCTCATATTAAACCTTTTTAAAAATAATAACTGGTTGACACAATGATCAAAATATTAAGACTACATTTTAAAAAACGTTTTCCAAAAATAGAATACCTCTTTTTAGACTTGGTATCAACCGGTTATCATACTCCTAATCTTGGTACAGAATGCAACTTTTTCCTAACTAATTTAAAGTGTTGTATAGGTTACGGGGTCATTGGAACAACTAAACAGAAAATAGCAGTAGCTTTTGGAAATGTTTATTTAAATCTACGTTAGTTTCCTTACGGCTATTTTCTGTATGAATGTTTCAGCCGCCCTCTATCTTGCCCAATATAAATGTCCTCCAATTGTTTGAATACTTTTAAAGTAAAACGAAAGAACCAACAAGGTATACCCTGTTGGTTCTTTTTCCGATAATCAATTAAAGTAAACTTTGTAACAAAAGCATTGAAATTCCATGAATTTAAAGTATAGAAAAGAAATGTAAAAAAATTTTATTGTTTAGATATTTGTGTTTTATTCACCCATTCTGAGTCTATAATTCCATAATAGTACACATCTAGCCAATTTCCATCTTGAAATAATGCTTCTCTGTCAGTTCCTTCTTTCACAAAACTTGCTGAACTATACAACTTAATTGCTGGAATGTTGTTGCTATGAACTGATAATTTCACTTTATGCAATCCTAATTCATAAAATGCAAAGTTTAAAATAACATTCAATGCATCTTTTCCAAGGCCTCTATTCCTATTATCTTCTTTAAGAATAGCCATAGATAAATCAGCAACTCTATTCTTAAATTGAATATCTGAAAGAGATGTCCATCCTATAAACTCTTTACTTTCTTTATTAATAATGGCAAATAGAAATCTAGAATTAGTATCCGAATCACCTACAAAATTCTTCCAATCTTCAATGGTATAAGGATGAAAAGTATCCCAACTTAATGGTCTAAAAAATTTGATGTCCCATTGATTTTCTACAATTATTTTAAAAAATTCTTCCTCAAAATTCCCTAGTTTTATAAACTTGCCTTCTATTATATTCTTAACCATTATATCCCCTCAATTCTTTTCCCTATTTTTTATTCCCGCTATTTTTTGATCTTTATAATAATATTCTTTTGGAAAACTGTATCCATGAAGCTCTCTTTTAGTTGTAGTATAATATGCACCTGCCATAACAAACATTAATTTTTCCTTGCCTTCTACATATTCAGAATCTACTTTAAATTTACATTCGTCTCATGGACAAAAGGCGTTCCCTAGTATTTTGAGAGCCTTGCTCTTTTTCTTTGAACTAAAAAAAGGAAATGGTACAGGTGTGTACCATGAAGAGTTGTAAAAAAAAAGAAGTGCCCATGACTAAACAACCTTTTTTTCTCCAAAGTATACTTGATACTAATACATCTGAGGTCATGGTCATAACCAGAGCCTGTCCTGGTTCAACTTTTAAATTTGCATCAGGGGTTAGGGTTCTTATACTAAAAATATGACTTTGTATTTCTTGTGAATCTTTTAAAGAATATCAATGGGTAAACTTCTTCTATATGTCAACTGATCAATAGAGTCAATTGATATTTCACCATTATTTTTAATGATAAAATTCATATTTTTTTACTTAATCCTGGTGACGTACATGATATAAAGGAACTGTAGGAAGCACAAATCACTTCTTTACAAATCCATCTCTTTTCCGTTCAGTAGAAACTAGTACCTATTTTTTCTTTATTTTACATGTTAATTTTGTAGCAGAAAATATTGATATACAAAAGATTAACAAATGTAAAATGGTGAGAAAAAATGCAGCCAAAAATTGGGCATGCTTCTACTTGATTATTGCGCTAGTTATCACACTCATCCTTGCAACATTTTTCTTTCTTAAATTTTTTATCATCAATCATATATGATGCACTTCTTTTAATTCTCCTAATGCCCTATCATTCACAATTGAACCAAAATAGGAATATCAGTATTTTTAAATTAACAATAATTATATCATTTCAATCTCAGTTGTTTATGATCTAGTAAATATACTTCATCGGCTAGTTTCTCAACAAAATATGAATCGTGAGAAGTAAATATAACGGTTCCTGTGTATGCATCAATCAATTCTTCCAGTGCCTCAATCGTTGTCAAATCTATAAAATTGGTTGGTTCATCCAAAACTAGAATATTTGAAGGTTTGACAAAGGCTAAAGCTAAAGAAAGTCTTGTTGATTCACCTCCGCTTAGAACGTTCACTGGTTTGCCGATTTCTTCTTGAGAAAATCCCAAATTACTTAAAATACTTCGAATAACTGATTCTGAATAAGAAGTTTTTTCTTTTAAGTAATTAATAACGTTTTCTGACTCATCATACTTATAATCCATCTGACGATACACTGAAAAGACAACTTTAGGTGAAAGAATAATTCCTTTACCATTTGATACTATATGATTTAAAAGCGTTGTTTTTCCAACACCATTATTTCCAACGATAGCAATCTTCTTATTCAACGAAAATTGAAAGTCACAATTTTCAAGTAAACATTTTTCACCTTTTTTTAAAGAAATCCCCTCTCCACGTATAGGAAACTTATTATGGATTTCCACTGATTTAACTTTCGGAAATAGAATTTGTTTTTTATTTTTGCGTTGAATAGGTTCAGCTAGCTTAGCTAAACGGGACTCCATTGCTTTTGCAGATTTATTAAGACTTTTTTGTACTGTGTCCTTTTGTTTCGAGGAAGACAAGCGGTCAGGACGAACATTCTGTTTTTTCTTCTTGGATGATACTTTTTCAGACTTAGCTGCCTGCTCCTTTTTTTTTGAAATAGCAACTTCTAACTTGTTTCTTTCCTTTATATGTTTTTCATTTAATCGATCTTGCTCTAATTCTTCAATTTCTTTTTGCTGTTTGTACGTATCATAATTTCCAATGTATTCAGTAATTTGACCATCTTTCATCTCCCAAATCTTTGTTGCTAATTTATTGAGGAAGTAACGATCATGACTAACAAAAATAAGTGTACCATAATAATATCTCAATTCTTCTATTAAATAATTAACTCCATTGCGGTCTAAATGAGTTGTTGGCTCATCCAGAAGCAAACCCATTTTGTATGTTGATAGGACTTGGGCTAAACGAAACTTAGTTTCTTCCCCACCACTCAATGTACTCGTTTCATTATTCGGTACGTTAAAACGACTGGCTAATTCCCAATCCACACTCTCTAAATCACTGGTATTGATTACACTTGAAATTTGTGAAAAGTAACTGAAGGATATTTCTCGTTGAATATTCCCTGTTTCCGGTTCTATTTCTCCTTGTATTATCTTTAATAAGGTCGACTTGCCTGTTCCATTATCTCCAATAATACCAATACGATTGTTTTCGTAAGCTGTTAATTCTTGTACATTTATTACTTCTTTTACACCGAAGTTTTTTCGAACATTTGTAAGTTTAATGGCTAAATTTTCCATTGTTTTCCTTCTCTCTTCCCAATAAAAGAGCATACGAAAAGGATAGTCTAGGACTATCCTCTGATTTCTAAATTCAGGAAAAATACACATCAATCCATTGAAATCGCTCTTTTCTAGACTTTTGATTTTATTTAATTAACTACTCAAAAGCACATCACGTAATTTCATAGATTTATTCTCCTTTTTGTTCATTTGGTTGTTCTACCACAAATTCTTATTTGACAATACATAGCTAGTTATTCCATCGGTATTCACATCATAATTGAAATTGTAGTAACTGTATAAGTTTGCGGAAATATGAACAATATAATTCTTTATAGACTTCCGTTGCATCGTTGACTGTGAGCGCCAGACAATGCTCCTTCAACTAATTGTGCAGAAAATCCTAACTTGTTCAACCCTTCGCTATCTTTTGCTAACATCACAGTTCTTTCTTTTCCTTGTACATTGTATTTGTCCAAAACGCTTTCAGGACTATCCATAAAATCTCCAACAATATCCATATTTCCCTGTAAATCCGCAACCAATTTCATCAATTCTTTAGACATAACACTGCACCTCCATAATTTTTATAATTATATGTTAACATTTTTATTTAATTATTTCAATAGTCTGATTATTTTTTTATTTCTGATTTTTTCTTTTTCAAAGTTCACTTCATAATGAGAAAAATCCTCTAAAACACTTAATTGCATCTTCTCGTACTTTTTTATAAAATATTCCACTTGTGAAATTGGACATGTTGCATCTTTATCTCCATGAAGAAACCTAATTGGAATCAATTCCTTTGCTTTTAGACTTATTTCTGGAGAAAATTTCTTGTAATCAGAGAAATATTGTTCAATAAGTTTCCTCGAATCTGAAAACAAATACATATAAAATAAATTTGTAAACCCATTAACAGATACTATTCTTGTTATATTAAAATGAATATACTGAGAGAGACAGATTGCAATGTACGCTCCATAGCTTTCGCCGTATATTTTTATCTTAAATCCATGAGAGTCATAATAGCTAATAACTGATTTTACAGCTTCAATATCAACAACCCCTCCTTGACCTATTAATTCATTCTCATATTTTTGATTATAACCCGTACTTCCAGGAAAGTTCACTAAACATATGTTATTGAAATTACTATAGAAATCAAAAAGTATATCCAAATATTCATGATTGTAATGATATTTTGGTCCTCCATGCAAACATATAAGAATCGTGTTGTCTTCTCTATTAGTATGAGTTAAACAAGGAACTTTTTTTTCACCAATAATTTGATGTTTAAATAAAGGAAGAGGGAAAACGCACTGATTGCTTATCTTTGAATAATTTAATTCTCTTTCAGTAATACTATAAAAAAGGAACATTGAACTGTTCAATGTTGTACTACATAAAATAATCAATGTTTTTTGATCAAGAAAATAAGCGTCTTTTATAATAAAATGATCTGGAATATTTAACTTTTCTTGATTGACAAACGCTACATTCCCTCCCTTTTCCTCCACAACAGACAAAATTGATTCTTTATAGGTATCGTATAGCAAAGTATTGTAGTCAAGTGATTTTACGTTATCTAGAAAACCAGTAGCATTGCAATTAGGTACATTAAAACTACCCCCTTGATTCTTCTCTTTATAAATAAGCCTTCCTTTCTTTATACCTAATGGAACTAACATAGAAGAGCTTTCATATATTAAAGTTTCCTTTTCAAACGGATACAACGAATAATATAGAGAATACGTTCCTGTCTCACTTAGTGCAGTTATGATTATACAATTTCGATCATTGGTTAAAAAGATTCGTAAAATTCTCAAACAATCACCTTCTATCGTTCTGTTAGAACTAAATTCATCTTAGATACAGCGAATGATGAAATACTTATCATAATCAACGTAGTCACAAATACCAACACAACACTAAAAGAACTATTCGTAGTTGTAGCAAATATTACAGATCTTATTGCATATAATTGATAAGTTAGCGGATTAAAATAACCAATAACTTTAATAAATGTTGGAACATTTGTGATTAAATAAAACGCAGGAGCTGTGAAACCTAATGGAGTAATAATAAATGAAATAATTGAATCTCGTCGTTGATAATCATTAATTTTCATAGTAATCAATGCTGCAATAGACGTCCAAAAATACAAAACAATTAGTACAACTATTATCCCTTCTAAGTAATTGATTAAACCTATTGAGCTCCCAAATAAAGTAGCAATTATATACAACACAATAGATTGAATACATATTCCAACAGTAGGATACATACTCATTCCTATAATATAATAAAACGGAGAGACCCCACTTTGACGTTTCAAAGCCAACAACCCATATCTTTTATCTATAGTAATCCGATAAATTGTTTGTGTCATCTGTGAAATAATCAATATACCCAAAATACCAGTTAAAGCATAATCAGCATAAGAAATTGTCTTTCCCTCATATTCTATTTTAGTCACGAAATTATTGATTCCTAAAACAATAAAAATGTAGTACAAGATTGGTTGAACTAATTGTGAAATGATCAACCCTTTATTTCTTAAAAAAGCATTTAGCTCGTTTCTTATGATAATTTTTAATCCTTTTATCCCTAAATAATGCTGTTTCCTAAATTGATTTGGCATCAATTTTAAAGACCCCCTTCTCTATAATGAATGTACAAATCTCTTAATGACATTGTCTCTTTAACAATTTCTTCTATTCTAAAATATTCTTTTGTATCCATAAACAATTGTGTTAAATCACTGCTCTGATTTAAAATAAATCTATATTGATAGTCTTCTAATCCAGATATAGAAATACCTTCTCTTTTCAACTGATCAATTACCTCCTTATTAAGTAATCTATCAATAGTAATCTTGTAACTCTTTTTAGGAGCATTTTCGATTAAGAATTCTTTTAAATCTCCTTCATACAAAATTTTTCCTTTGTCAATTAGTACTAGTTTATTACAAAATTCTTCTAATAAGTGTAAGTCATGCGACGATATAAAAACTGATTTGCCCCTAGCTGCTTCTCCTTTTAAAAATAACAATAAGCGATTTGAAGTTTCTGCATCTAATCCTGTTGTGGGTTCATCTAACAAATAGAAATCAGGTTGGTGGACAATGGCACGTGCGATTTGTACACGCTGTTGTTGTCCACCAGACAACGCATCTACAGGTTTGTCTTTTAACTCCAAGATATTTAATAAATCTAGTGCTTCTTCAGTCAATCTCTTCCCTGCTTTAGTGTCTATTCCAGCCAGTTGACTACCTAAATAAACATTATCCCAAACATTTGTATACCAATCCATTACTTGAGACTGTGGTGAAAAACCTATAGTTGCAAACAAGCGTTTTTTTATAAAATCTTGATTAAAACTAACAGAACCATTCGTTGGATCCTGAATCCCCGCGATAATATTGAACAAGCTTGATTTACCTGCTCCATTATGCCCAACTAACGCTACTATTTCTTCTGTAGAAATGGAAAGATTAATATCTTTTATCGCGAATGCTTCTCCATACTTAAGGCTTACATCTTTTATTTCTAATATATTTTTTTTCATTACTAAACCTCTATTCTAATGTATAATTAAATAAATCTTACTTAAAGGAGAGGAACACAAAATGACTGAAAGAAATATTGACAAGAAAATTCAGAATATTTTAAAAAGTTTTATTGAGTCCTATAAGGATAGTCGCAATCTCACACCACAAACCTCCCAATTATTTTATGATTTTATAATTTTATCATACCATAGTAAAAGAGAAAAACGTTATAGTATCTCCATGTTATCAGAATTATTATTACAGGAAGGGATTGAAGTGAAATTATTAATAAATGTATATGCTCATTCACTCTATGTATTGGCATTAAACGATAATAAGAAAATATATGGCAAAGGATTTCTAATATGAATTATTTAAGTCGAGTAAAAAAGCAACATGAATCTTATTTGAATTTATTACGTAAATATGGATTACAGTCATCTGGTACAGATCATTGGATCTATAAATACTCCCCAAAAAAAGACATAAAAAAGCAAGGTTTCAAGATTCATTTAAGTGCAAATACTAATAATGCCGTAAATATAGCTGAAAAATTCTTTAAATATAATGAAATTAAAAAAATTGATTTCAAAATTGTTTCTACTTTAGCCAAATTCGACATCCAAAATACTGGTGCATTGGGATATTCTCAAGTTGAAAAACTTATTACTATCTATCCAAACAACAATACTGAATTTCTTTGTATACTTAATGAGTTAGAATTAATTTTTAAATCAGACTTATCTCCTGAGATACCTTCAGATTTCAGATATATGTTAAGTTCTGTAGTTAATTACAGGTATGGAGAAATAGTTACAGATTCTAATTATATTGATCCTAGAGATAAAACTATTCCAAATGATGTAAATATACCTGTAGAGGATTACTATATCCCTAGGTTAAAAGAACTCCCTAAACACTTACTACTATTGAAAGTTATAAAAAAAACAGGTAAAGGGGGAATATATCAATGTCTTGACTTAAAAAGAAACGAATTAGTATTATTAAAACAAGGTATGAATCAAGGAGATTTAACGATTTATAATGTAGATACGATAAATCTTTTATCTTTAGAAAAGAGGAGTCTTTTAAAAATCAGTACAGAAAACCATTTTCCAAAGTTTATCGACGATTTTTATTTAGATAATTCTTATTTTTTGGAGATAAAATATTTAAACAAGATGTCTCTATTCCAGTATATGAACAAAGAAATTTTATCCTCTAAAGAAATAATGGTTGTTATTTTGAAGTTAATTGAAATAATAAAAATACTCCATGAAAAATATGATATCATTCATAGAGATATATCATTCAATAATGTTTTAATTGATGATAGAATGGAAATTTCTTTGATTGATTTTGAATTTTCTTACGATCTGAAGCAGTGGAATCCACCTTCCATTATTATGGGTACCCCTGGATTCTATAATACACAACAATTGAACATAAGTTATTATACAGACGTATATAGCATTATCAATCTTCTATATTTTATGGATAATTTTGATCTGTATTGTAAATATAAAAACAACCATAACCAATTGATATTGCACAGAAACTCAACAAATAATAATTCTAGTTCTTTTAATTTCATATATGCACAAGCTAAATTATATTCTCATAGATATTCATTAGATATGCTTAAACATGATTTAAACGCTTTATTAAACGCATTAAATATTTAAAGCATTGTGGCTAAATAGAACTATTTTGCACAACTTGATTGTCCCCTAGTAATTAACTATTCTGTACACACAAACAAGAACCAACAGGGTATACCCTGTTGGTTCTTTTGGTTATTTATCTATACTTGCTTTGTTAATAACATCATTAAGCAATATTTCTCCAAGTGTAAGTTGCTACATGATCAGCGTGACCGTAGTCTACAAACATGTTAGGGAGTGCATACGGAGATACCAAACGTCCAGGTATAATCATTCCATTTCCATTATTGGCAAACCAATAACTGTGAAATACTATTTTAGAACAATACGTAGGATCTAAGCTTGTAGGCGCACCTGTAATTCCATAACTAAAATTTTTTCCTCTTATATTATTATTTCCCCAATTGGCAGATTGTGCTGGTTTGTAAGCAGCCTTTGGTCTATATACTTTTGTCCATGTATCTTTTGTAGAATTACGAGCAATCATCCATTGAAACAGACTAATTGTTGATGGGTGCTTTTTGGGTCCGTCTATACTTAAGATAGTACCATCACCTAGGTAAATACCTGCATGACCTACTATCGGACTAGACGAAGTACTATTGGTGACTAGAATATCACCAGCTTGTGGTCTCTGAATATCTCTTTTTTTCCGAGCATGTTCTACAACAGGATCTTTAGGTTCCGGATATGTGACAAACTCATAAAATTCTGAGTATGTTATGGTGTTGTCTAATTCACCTTTTTTTATTAAATCTGTGTATTCCTTCTTAATAGCACTCTCGTCTAAACCAATATCTCTCTTTTGTCTAACTGCTTGTTCTCTTGCTTCAAAATTATCTAGTTCGACTCCTGATAAATTGTATTTGTCCAGAAAGTCGTCTATTTCATCAGCACTTGCTTTTGATGGAGCTATAAAGAACAATCCAACACTCAGCAGAAAAATAATCCCCAATAACATTTTTTTCATTTACTTCTTCCTTCTTTCTTTTAAATAATTTTGTAAACGCTTCCTTTCTTCACTTTACCATAGTCTTGAATCCTTTTAAAGGATTTCTAAGTTAAATGATATAATAATCATTATTTTCTATATATGATATAATTAAAGAAAATATCTAGGAGTTGAATAATATGGATTTATTTTTTGAAGTGATACGTGTTACTGGTGGTTTTTTGTTATGTTGGTTAGTATTTGTTATATTTTGTGCCACTTTAATTTTTCTATCAATAAAACATTTTAAAGAGTCACATATTCTTCATTCGTTTATTATTATTTTAGCATCCTTATCAATAATAATTACTACTTATATGGCATTGGGACTTTTCATAGCCATTCTTAATAAGTAGTTTACTAGCAAATATCAAGTAATTATATCCAATATTTTCGTAACCTTTGGTGGTCATTATTTTTGAGATTAGTCCCCCAATCGCATAATTTGTCTCTTTATTTTCTAGTATCTATTTTTTTCACTCCTAAACTTTTATTATTTATCTTTAGTAAAATATTTGTCTACTTACTTATAAAATGCTATAAAAGAATTGTAGGAAGCACAAATCACTTCTTTACAAATCTATCTCTTTTGCCAGTCGGCGGAAAACGGCTGGCTATTTATCTGGTAACAAAAAAAAGCAATCAGTGGTCGATTGCTTTTTTGTGGTTTGAAAAATGGCTATGATAACCAAATCTCTTTATATCTCATCGCGCTTTCATTAACATAGTCATCAATAAATTGAATCTCTTCAGCATCAAAATACTTCAAAAAATCAGAACGTCTTAATGTAAATTCTTGTATCAATTCTGCCCCAGCTCCGTTGCCATAATGTTCTATATCAAGCAACAGAGCATCTCTCATCGCTGAAAAATAACCCTCATCAAAAAATTTTTGCTCTTTTTTTGATCTCATAAATTCTTTACCTCCTAGTTTTCTCTAAATCCATGCCGACTTAATAATGTACTAGTTGATTAATTCTCTATTTTTAAATTGCAAGCCTTCCTGGTAACCAGAATGAAAAGCATCTAAGTTTTCAACCTGGTGTGAGGTGTCTTTTCCTTTAACCAAGCCTAGCTTTGAGACTTCTTCATGGACTGCAACAGGCAGCTGCAATGCAAGTTCGTAACCATTCGTAAGTACCTGGGCTTCAAATACTGAACTAAGAGCCGTCAAATACCCTTCGATATAGTCTTGTTTTAATTGCCATTTTCGTTTATATTTTCGCTTAATTTCCGGTTGTTTCATAAACTCTTTTGAACAAAAGGCAACACTACCTTTTGCATACAAAAATGTAATTTCTGCAATCTCTACATCTGTTGTTAAACCTACGTAGTGTAATTCTATATCTGAAGAACTTTGATAGTAATTCTTCACACGAAAATTCTTTGCAATGATCCCAGCTAGTCTGTAGACCCATTTATGTGGTCTTCCTTTGTAAATCACTTTATCTATAACCCTTTATTGCCTTTGGTGTTGCTGATAATGAAACACTTCTTCTTCATCAATCCCATAGGCTAGCATCAATTCCTGGGCCTTTGCTAAAGCAGTCATTGATTCTTCATCATTCGCATCGTTTGCTAGTGCTAATAACCGTTGAATTTTATCTTTTCTTTTTTCATCCATTCGCATTCTCCATTGATTCTTATTTTTACTATTGTATTCCATTTAATTGGTTGTTATGCGTAATTTCTAATTCATCCGCTGTTTTCCGTAACCATTGAACTAATTCCATTGTATCAAAGGTTAAAGCCACTTTCTTCACTCTACCATCTTTATGAGTTCCTTTTGTGGTAAGTAGAATGGTACTTGGCCATTCCAGTGGTACATCAGGAGTAGCAATTACAATTGAGCCGTTATGTCCTCTTTCTTCTTTTATTGAATTCAATTCTGATTTCATTACTTAACCCCCTTATTTGATCCCCAATATCACAAAATTATCTTGCTGCGCATAATCAGTGATATATGTGATTTCCACCACGTGAACATTTCCAGTATACTTTCCATTTAAAAATATAAATTTATATGTTCAAAGACATCTCGTTTTTTGCTCGTTGTGTAGTTATCAAACCTGATAAACAATTCTTTCTTTACATTATTTTTTAAGAACTTAATGGAGTATCCATACTTAAACCTGACTATTTTGATTGCATCTCTGCATATTTTTTTCAGTTCATCTTTGGAAAGTTCAATGCTAAAACTTATCACTATATCAGAAACACCATTCACCATTGCTGTTTTAGTAGACCAATCGTCATTACAATAGTGTCCATAAAATTGATATCGTTTATCATTGTCTGAATCAAACAAACTTATTTGCTCGTTCATCTTCTTTATTTATACCTTCTTTCAGTTACGTATCCTGGTATGCTCCAGATTCCGAGTGACTCATTTTTAGCCTTTTCTTGTGCTTCCTCTAATTCTAGTAGATACTTAGTGTTAGTCTCTTTGACATAAGCCACTCGTGCTAAACCTTCACTCACAAGCGTTTTTTGTAGTAATGTTCCATCTACAAAAATATACCCCAACACTCGTCCGTAACGATCTGTTTTATCGCCACTATCGTATTCAAAAGTAATCTCTGAAGCAGTAGACAAAAGTTCTTTTGTACGTTTACTAGCTTCCAAACCAAAAGGCTGAACTTCTGTTTTCGGCTTTACAGTTTCCGGTGTATCTACTAATAAAAAGCGAACCTTTTGTTCTTTTCCGTCAATCCTCAAAACCGTTGTGTCACCGTCTACGTGTCGAACAAAATCAGCTGGTATACGTTGATTGTTTGAAATAGTTTTAAAAAAACCTTCATTAACATCTTGTGATAGGTCTTGTACAAAATCTTGTGCTTTTTGTTCAAGGCTTGCGCATCCTGATAATAGTAAAGTGGCTACTGCTAGCAGCAGCCACTTTTTTCCAATAAATAGTTTCATTTCCTAACTCCTTAACTTTTTTTCCGTTTTAATACATAATCGATTTTCTTTTTTTCTAACCTATCAAACGTTAATCCTTCAACAGCTCGTTCCCATTTTGTTTGTTGTGCTGTACGTTTCTTTGTACTGTCTGCATATATTT
Source organism: Pharmacophagus antenor (assembly GCA_018245475.1). Lineage (NCBI taxonomy): Eukaryota > Metazoa > Arthropoda > Insecta > Lepidoptera > Papilionidae > Pharmacophagus > Pharmacophagus antenor. Next base: position 8,258 of record DWQX01000422.1, on the reverse strand, counting down.
TTTGTAAATTTTCATTACCCATTAATCAATCCTCCTTAAAACGGTAAGTCATGATCTGAAATCTCAATAGAACTACCTTCTAAATCTGGAAAGGGTTGTTGCGTATTGCTTTCCTGCTGTCCAACTGGTGTAGGATTAGAAGCGTTAACACCACGTTGTTGACTAACTTCTTTTGACTCTAACAATTGGAAGCTTTCTACAACCACTTCTGTCACATAAATACGTTGTCCTTGTTGATTCTCATAGTTACGTGTTTGAAGTCTACCCACAAGACCAATCAATGTTCCTTTTCGTGTATAGTTTGCTAAAGTTTCTGCAGGCTTACGCCAAATCACACACTGAATATAGTCTGCTTCACGTTCACCATTTTGATTTGTAAAATTCCGGTTAACTGCTAGTGTAAAAGCCGCAACAGCTACACCACTTGACATATAACGCAAATCACAGTCTTTTGTAAGTCTTCCTACTAAAGTCACATTATTAATCATTTAAAAAACCTCTTTCTATTATTTTTTGAGAAGTGATAGCAACTGGTACTATCACTTCTAAATATTTACTGTTTTACTAAACCACCAAACATATTTTTAAACTTGATTTCACCAAACTCTGAAAGGAACGGATCCGTTTCGTTTAATCCGTAAGTGTATTGGTAATTCTCTACAATACTTTGATGGTCCATTTCCCAGTCCTCTTCATACGGAGATATATAAAACAAGTACAACATTGTTATATCCCCCATATACTTTTGTTCAATCGCATAGTATACAAGTATATTGTTTTCTTTCTCGATAATTTCGATTGCTTTTTTCCGTTCTTCGTTGATCCAATAGTTGGCGCCTAGATATGATTTTCCCGAAAAACTAATTTTTCCTTCCTCAACAAATTGTGTAATTGTTGGTTCATGAATACCTAAAATCTTCATTCTTTTTCTTGCTTCCATTTTCATTTTTTCTAAATTCAATTGAATCCCTCGTTTCTGTTTATCTTTATAATTATTATACCATACATTGTATACAATACATAGTATAATAATGAGGAATATTGACAAATTTTGGTTTTTTATATACTATATTTTGTATAGTATATATAGGAGGGTAATTCAATGAAAGATCTTTCTCGTGAAGAAGTTTTAACTTATTTGGAAAACAATGTGGTAGATAAACAAGGTGCTGCAAAAATTACAGGCCAATCATTAAATGCCTTCACACAATCCGTAAAATTGAATGCAATTAAGCCTTACTTTGAAATTAAACATGTAAACGGTGAACGACCTACTGTACGCTTGTATCACGTAGACGATTTAAAGGAATACGCAAAAAATAAACGAAGATAAAAGAGAACTCCCTTCTTTTATTCTCGTTTATTTTTTTATATAAAATTCTTAGTTTATTTTATGACTATTCACTGAAAAATCGTCTTTCCATTTTTTCATACCTAATTACTTTGTTTAGTGTTTATTTCTATCTCGCTCCAACCGCCACCGCCGCTCGAAAGAAATGCCTTGCTAAAGCAAGGCAAAACAAAAGAAAGAACTAGCCGCTTTGCGTCTAGTTCTTTTAAGTGCATTAAAATTTCGCCTCTTTGGCTCATGCTTTTACGGACGTGTGTCCTCTCAATCGTTTTATGACCGCTCATTGTCGTATGTCCCGGTCAGTCGCTGTTTGTTACAGTATCATAGCCAGTCGAAAAGATAAGGGTATATGAACTCACTCCGTTCGCCCTTGTCTTTTCTTGGTGTCTATGATTCTTTCTCGGCACAGCAACCGACCGAAACATACTGGCGAAAATGAACAATCAAATCTAAAAACGAAAGGAGGATAGTGTCCCACGTCCTAGCATGAGCCAAAGAAGCGAACAGCTTCCCTCCCTCACGCCAGACAAAAATGGTTGCTCGAAAACAAAAATCAAAACCAGAAAGGAAGTAGTAAAAATGAACGACCCACAGCTAAAAAATCAGCTAGAGCAGGCACGTAAAGAATATCAGAAGTTAAATAAAGCCATTCTTGAAAATGATATGCCTACATTGTTACTAAACTATGGTTGTCTGAAAAATGCCAATAATCGTTTGAATCAGTTAGCATTCTTTTTAAATCACATTGAATGGAAGGACGTATAAATATGTCAGAAAAAAAGAAAAAATACTGTGTGACAATTGTTGAAACCTTAGAGGTAGCTGTTTCTGTATTTGCTGAAAGCGAAGAACAGGCACATGAGTTGGTTTCTAACATGTATTACGACCAAGAAATTATCTTGACAGAAGATAATCACGAAGCAACAGAGTTTATCATTTAAAACAACGAAAGAGGAGAGCTTTTATGGGAATACGAACAGCAATTTTTAAAGAACAAGCAGACGGAACGTATCAAGGCATATATTGTCACTGGGACGGTTATATAGAGGGTGTAGGCGCTGTTTTATATGAACATTACCAAGACCCTGAAAAAATTCAAAAAGTTATCAATCAGAAAAAAGGCCTGTCCTGTTTAGGAGTGAAAGAAAACGTACTTTACGAATACGACAATGTCGGCTGTCGGGAACTAACTTGTTGTGGTTGGCACGAGTTTTGTCTATATGTTCGACCAGAAACAGAAATGTATCTTGCACAATCATTAGAAGAAATAAGAGAACAACAATACTTAACGCTAACTGACCTTGACCGAATTGACGGTTGGACGGAACTCGTTGAAGGGAAAGTAACCTTTACACCTTATCGTGGCTCTGATAACAACGGCTATTTATATGCACAACGTCAGTCTGGAGAGTGGCTAGTAAGCACCATGAATTGCAATGGAGATATGAAAGATTTTGAACCATTATCAAAGTATTTCCACGAAAAAAAGACAAAAAAAGAAACCTTTTGCGGCTAACAAAAGATTTCTAAAGAATTGGTAGTTATACCTGAATAAATTTGTAATTCAAGTATAACGTAACTCAAGACCTTTGACAAGTGAATTTGCCCCAACCTCTTCTGAATAAGAGGTTGGGCTAACAAAAGAAACGAGGGAACGTTATGGACTTTCAAAATATACAAACCGTAAAAGAATTGATACACGCACTTAAACAATACAATCAAAATCTAGCAACCACTATTTTTGACGACACACAAGGCTATATAAGTGTAGCATTCAAAAAGGACAAGATAGAAAAGAACGGAAACGACTTTCAATTTTTATGTTTCTATCCTAATTATGAAGTAGCTCTTTATCCAGTCGTGACGTTGCTTTCTTATCTTGAAAAGCTACCAGAACAAGCCACCATTGCGATTAAAAACCCAGACGGAAACTATTCTTCCCTTTACCTAACCATTGATGAAACGATAGACCAAGGGAATAAATATAAATGGCTAGTAATTAGCGACAAACTTTCTTATGAACGCTTTTTCCTAACGAGTACATTGACTGCACAAGAACAAGCACTCGAAAAAATGCTAAAAGAACTAGAAACCGAGCATGACGACACAGTCGAATATATCCATAATTGGCTATGCAACCAAAATGATGAATCCCTTTTTCAAGGTATTCTAAAGGAAGATAGAACCATAAAAGGCGCTGTCACTTACTGCATGGGAAAAGCCAAAGAACAAGCAGAAAACCAAACAAGTGCTATGGTGCCAGACGAGGTAGCATTTAGTTGGATAAAGGAATATTTCATGCTTGAAAAACTACCCGAAATGAAAGTCATCGGAAAAGTAATGACGACTACCAAAAAGCAACCGGCAAAAAAAGAAGAGCCTAAACCTCAAAGAAAAGAGGTGGACGAACAAATTAAATTGTTCGAGTTGTAATGAATATGAATCGGGAAATACAAAAACCACTAGCCCCACCCAAAGCATTTTTTGATTGGTGTACGTCACAAATACCCACCTATGAATGGAAAAACAAAAAGGAGACAATTCTTGCGAGTTCTCGCAAGAATTGTCCGATTATCAAAAAGCGATTAACAAAGGCCTCAAGGCTCTCTTATCCTACAAAATTTTATTCATTCGGTATTATCCTTATCAGTAAAAAACGAATAGAAATTCAAACGTATAGCTATTGGCACACGATAAAGGACGGTAAAGAAACGCTTATTTATGAACAGTCAAACTTTGAGCGTTTTTCAAACGATACCCACCTCAAAGCCCATTACAACCATGGCGACTGGTATGAGGGCTTGTTGTCAAATTATGGTTTTATGAGTAGTGCTTATACAAATACGGTATTTTATCCAAATAACTGGCAAGAAAAACTAACCACTGTATCGGAATTAAAGTACTTACAGTTACCTGAAATAGAGCGCCATGAACTGGCACATATTTATAAATACCGAAACGAAATTGAGTTTTTACAAAAGATAGGCGCAACAACTCTTGCGAATGAAATCATTTTTGACGACTATCGCAACGTTTTTGGACTGTATTTTCATAAAGCAGATATGAGAGTAATTACTAAGAAATGGCTAAAAGCGAATAAACAAAAATTAAAAACAAGAAATCCAACCTTTCATGAATTCATGTTAGAAAAAACGTTAAAAGAGCGAAATGCGCCTATGATAAACGAAATAGAAAAGTACGTGCATTATTCGCAAATCAAGCAATTACCGAAAGAAGTGAACTTAACCAAGTTTCAAAAATGGTTTATACGAAAAGGGGAGCGTTTTGACTATTATATGGACTATTTACACATGTTAGAAGAGTTGAACACCCCACTTAATAACGATAGTGTATTGTATCCTGAAAACTTACAAGTAGCTCACGATAACGCTATGAACACGCTAAACCTTTTGAAAAGTGAGATTGAAGAAAAGCAGTATCAAGAACGGAAAAACCAAATTAAAGCGTTAGAAGCTGAAATTGACGACTTGCTTTTTCTCACACCACATTCATTACAAGAAATCATTCAAGAAGGAAGTATTCTACGCCATTGTGTGGGCAGTCAACACTATATCGAACGGCATACGCAAGGAAAAACAACGATTGTTTTTATCCGAAGAAAAGAAAAGCCAGATATGCCTTACTTCACATTAGAATATCGAAATCAACAGGTTATACAAATACAAGGAAAATGTAACCGTCAGGAAGTACCAGAAAAGATAAAACAAGCAGTCAGACAATGGCAAGATAATTTACAGCACGCCTTATCATCATAATATAAGACAAACCTGATACTCGCTTTTAGCGAGTATCTTCTTGATTAGAAATCAAGAAAAGAGCGTTTTTTTCAGCGCGCCAAACTCCCACCGCCACCGCCGTTAAGGCGCGCTGAAAAAAAAGAAAGGCTTCCGCCTTTCTTCTTGTAGAGAATGTGTTATAATAAACATGTAAAGAGGACGTACTAGTCATACGCCCTCATGATAGCACCGTTTAAGACGGTGACCGATAGTTAAATATTTTTACAAAAAATAACCAAACTCGGCTAAAGTTGACGGTTATTTTTTGTTGTTTTTATCACTAATTTTTAGAATTAATGTCGCAAAAGTAATCGCAAACATTAACGCTTCAAAAATAGTCAAAGCTAGTCCTTTCTAGGAGTATAGCCAAAAATCAACATAGGCAATCACCCCTTTTTCAGAGATTAGCCACCGTCATAAACCTTTACTATCTCGTATATTATACCATAAAACGCCTTGGCTTTTTTAAGTTAAGGCGTTTTAGCATAGGAGCAATTATTCAGCCCACAGTTTGCTAGGAACCTTGCTTAACCAATCAGAAAAATCTAAAAACCAGCCTCCTAATTCTTCATTCAAGGCAGCTAGATAATGAAAAAGCAGAACAAGTAATCCAAATAAAAGCCAACCAACCCAACTTGCCCATTCGATTCTAAGTTCTTCTGTTGCTAAGATCACAATTGGTGTTATTAAAAAAAGAAAAGCCAAAACTCGGGCAATAATCAATAATAAAGTGGTGGTAAATCCACTAGTAAGCAATGTTAAAATTCCAATATATCGGAAAAGTAAATGCAGAATAAAAAAAGGTAAAAATAGTATTACAGACAAAATACGTTTAAAAACTAACATAAAATTCTCCTCTCCGTTCACCAATAGATAGTTTATAGTTTGTGCTTAATGTCGGTTTGCTTCTCTGGCTCTTTTTCCTGTACGGCTTGAATTTCATGAAGCTGATTAATTTCATTTCGAGTTCGTTCCAGTTTACTCTCTAACAAAGTTTGACTGGTTTTAATTGCTTCTATTTCTCCTCGAACATCTTCATAAGAAAATTCCGCAAGCGTTGCGTCCGGTAACAATGTTTTCAATTTTTTCTGAATTAACTCTGGATCTCCCTGCAGTTCATTTTCTAATAAGAGGTTACTTAATTGGTGCAGCTCTAACATCTTCTCGTCAAGAGTCTCTAAAGTTTTTTCTGCTTCAAGAAAAGCAGCTTCTAATTTTTCTTCTAATAATTTTAGTTGTCTTGTGTCCTCGATTTCATTGGCCGCTAAAAAGTTAATGGCACCAACTAATTCATCAATAGTTTGCATCACAGGTTCTCTTTTCAGTGGTGTTTGTCCATTATACAGTCGTAATTGTTTAATCAACGAAGCCCCTGTTAAGTATTTACTTTTAGTAGCATCCTTGTCGCTCATAAAATAAAAATACTCATTTCTTTTAATATAGATATTGTAATTACCGTTGTCTAATGGATCAACCTTATACCCTCCTACAAAGAGCTTTCCAGAATTGCCATAGCCATAATCGATATTTATATAATATCCTCTTTCTGTTTTGTGAGACAGTTGCCATGGTTCTATTGTAAATTGATAGTCAAAATTATTTTTTTCTTGTTCATTTTTTTCTTCGTATCTTTTGACACATTCTTCCACTGTTAGAACGTTTTTATTTTCTTTCAATCGTTCAATAATCTTTTCATAATTATATCTAGTGGGGTCACTTTTTGACAAGCTTCGACTACGAGTATTTTTTATTTGTGGTTCGTCAAGCAATCGATAGGTCGTCCACTTATTAGAAAAGTCTGCCGATAAATTCAAAGCTTCTGCTTTTTCTAGGAAGTCATTAATTGAAGAACTTTGTTCTAATAAAAAGTCTAAACGACTTTTTATTTTTTGTTTGTAAATGGACTCTGTTTGCCATTTTGTATATTTTGTATGAGTTTGCTTCGGTGATTTTTCAATAATTTTTGCACCTTCCTTCGCTGCAATTTTATCCGAAATTTGTTCAAAGACTTTTTTGGTTCCTTTTTGCCAGCGAAAGGCTTTACCTGTTTTTAAGTTGGTTGAACTAAAAATAATATGATTGTGTAAATGTTCTTTATCGACATGTGTGGCGATCACAAATTCATACTCTCCACCCGTCAATTCCATCACCGTGTTGTACCCTATTTCATGTATTTTTTCTGGCGTTAAATCATCTTCTGGAGAAAAGGATTGGATTAAATGGTGTGCTAAAACGGCGTTGCCTTTTTCTAATTCTGTTAACGTTGGCGGAAGCAATCGTTCTGATTTTGGATCGAATGTGTACTCGATTTTTCGTTGAATTGCTGCTTGTAATTTTGTTAATTTAAATTCTTCATAAGGATTTGTTGGATCCACAATGCCATGACCAGAAACTAATTTTTTCATGTATGTCTTATCGTCATTCACAATATATTGAAATAAATGTTCCAAGTGTTCAGACGGATTATCATTCGTGACTTCAGTTTTTTCTGCATTCTCAATATATGAGCAAGCATTGTTTAATTTATCAAATGTATGAATAACAAAATGTTTTGTATACACCATTTACGATTGTTCCTTTCTCTTTATTAATTTGTTTAATTCGCTCTGAACCAGCGCATTTAAACTCTGTACTTTATCGGTCAAATCTTTAATATCTTCAGACGAAATTTCATGAAACTGATTGGCCAGACGGGCCATTTGATTAATATTAATGCCAATTTTATGAATTTCGGTAGTTAGTCTGTTGAGTTCGGAATAGTCAACGTGGCGAATCTCTCCTTGAATCAAAAGGTGCAAGGCAAAATTTTGAAAGTTTGGAAAGAAACTTTCTTCAATTTTTCGATTGATTAATTCATTTTCTTCTTTTGAAAAACGTATTTTTCTTTGAATAGGTCGTTTTAGCTTTTGTTTATTCTCCATAATTATTTCTTCTTTCTTTTACATAATAAGTAGTCTCCTTAGTTTGACAATTGGTTGTACCCAAGGGTAGGCTTTCTTTTTGCAAGCGGAGCAACATGGTACCATGTTGCGATATTTTGAATGACCCCTACCAAAAATACTGGTAGGAGTCGTTCAAATTTTTGGGGTTCCCCCAATCCCCATCGCTAC